>BSBK01011088.1:0-281115 GCA_027943335.1 Chamaecyparis obtusa | reverse complement strand
ATACATATATATCTTTTTTAAAAAATATTAAAGAATGTGTTGTTTGTTATGACAACATTTTTGTTTGTTTTTTTTAAATGAACAATCAGATTTTTTATTATAGAGACAACAACGTAAACATTAAAAGATACTTTCAGAATTTTTTTTACTAAAATTGAAACAACAATTTAAACCATTATTTAAAAGAACATTTAGATTTTACTAATTATGAAACAAGTAAACATTTATTTTAAGGGTAACATGCAAAAAAAAATTTATAAAAATTTACACAAAAAAAAAAACTTTTTTTTTCCTTAAAATATTAAGAGTAACAGTGAACTTCATAAATAAAAATTAAAACTAAAACAAAATAATCTTTTGAAATATTTAAGGTAACATTTAAAAACATTATTACAATTTTGGAACTAAAACATTTTACCCTTTTTATAATACATAAATCTGCTCAATAAAACAACAAAAAATTATTTTTTGAAAACAAAATGGATCCCTAAAACTTTCCTCCATGCAATTATATTCAAATCTAAATCACACTTTTAGATTTCACATATAGCAATGCAATCTTTTTTCTCAAAACCTCACAATGCAAATATGCACACTAGTTATTCCATTTTGCAAATGGACTTTACAAAAGAAGTATTTACATGAAAATTTTCTCTCCTTTAAAATGAACCAAAGATCTTCCATGAACCACAAAATTTGTAAAATCTTGAGGATGTCTTCAATTTTACTTCCAAGCAAACCTGCAATTTAAAAATAAATAAAACTTGACCATGGAGGCTCTCCTCCCAACCTAGGCCTTTACAAGGACACCCCTGAGCTTGGAGAATCAAGAATGGATGAGTGACAAATATTTTCAACACACACACTCACAACAAACAACTACATTCAATACCCAAATCTCATGGTTTGCACAAAGGATCTACTTGGATCCATAAAAGGGGGGTGAAGGTGGAAATGTACCCAAATAGGAGAAAACATAAACAAAGAATTTTCATAACAAGCAATGCCTTCTCAAGGCTCAATTTCACATCCCTATTTTCCACTTCACATTCACAAATTTCTCCCCTTATGTCCCCCAAAGGTGTAGAACAATATGATGGCAACATGGACTCCATACTTCCATGACATATCCCTTTCCTCCAATAGGAAAGATTCTACACTAATTGGGCATTCCCAAAATCCCCACCCCCAAGGCCTCTCTTCCCTCCCAAGGGTGAGTATAGCCTTTCACACCCAAAACATACATGAAAACCACAAGAAGAAACTAATAAATCCATGAACAAAATTTGAAATGGTCACAACAAACATAGTACATGAAATTTACAACACAGAAACATAGAAACATAATAAAATACATAGCCTTCCATGATAGAAGCACCAATCTTGCTCCAAGAAAAATGAAAAAATGAAGTTGAAGATGAGCTTTATCCCTTCCTTATCTTTCTCCCATGGCCAAATCTCTCAACTCTCACCAACTCAAACTAGAAGTCTCCAAAAATGGAGAGTGGGAAATCAACCTACAGACTCCTCCAAAAATTTTCTAAAAGGGAGACCTCCACCAACTTCCTACCTACCAACTTAATGAGAAGGGACTTCTTGAAATCATTATCATCCATTTTGTCCCCCTTTTCAAAATGAGAGGAAAACCAAGAAATGGGCAGAAGGGGTGGATTTGACTCCCTTTCCAAATTTGTCACTCCCTATGAAGACACTTTTTAAGAGGTCATAATTAGGCTTTGGGAACTATAATGGTCAAAAATTAAGCCCTAACCCAAAGTATACCTATAGGAATAGTTAATTTTAATCCTAACCACTCCCTAGGGCTCCATTTAACCTCCAAAAAACCCACTTGAAGTTAACCTACAAATTTCATGATGGGACCCCTCTCTTGGTTTCCTAAACAAGTAATCCTACCATGGAAACACTACATAGGAACTCTAGGGTAAGTTTCTAATCCCACTAACTCACCTGGGCATGTCAACTCACATGTACAAGTGTCTAAAATTGATAAAACATAAAATACATCACTTTACTTTACATTAAACATGGCATGCCTAATGGATAATTCTATATTTATAATTTACAAAATTACATTACATCCACATATACAGATTTATAATTTACAAAAATATATTACATCCATACATCGCATTTACTAAATAAAAATGCATAACAATGAGATTATTTATCTTCGTAGAGTTAACCTTGGCCTTTACAGTTTTCACATAGATCCATCCTTGATTCTCCACATTTAGAACCATGGTCAATTTCTTGCACATTGGATCAAAATATCAGTAGCTCAAGAATAAACCATATATGTATAAAACAAATGCAAAATCCATGATAACATTTTCATACGTATTCATTGGCAAACTTGCATTTCACAATTTTGTCATAATTCTAAACACATCTAAAATTCCGTTCTTTCCAAATGTAATTTATGTGTCTCTAAATTCTACTTTCTCAAGTAACCCTAGATCATTTGCATAATCAAGTCATAAGAAAAATTTATATTATATTCATTTCAATTCCTATTTCATAAGTCAATGCAAATCAAAACATAAGATTTATAATTCAATTATCCATCGATAACCTATCATTAATAACATATCATCAGGAATAGTCAAACACAAGCATATAAAAGTATATCTAATAGATCATCATCCACATAACCATATAAAAATCATCACATAATATCTAATGATATGAAATCACTATCAAAATAAGTCCAATGCATCAAAATAGCATAACATCATGATAGTCAAAGTATGAAAATGCCAGTTGTGCTAAGATGGGTCAAGGTAGGACCTCACAATCTATCTTGAAAGAAGAGGATACAATGAAAGAACACCTATTTTTGAAGATAGAGGATATGGAAAATTTAATGCCCATTTATTATCTTAGTGTACATAATCTTATATATTACTTAGGTCTTAGGTAATTTTAGTAGCAATAGATAAAAGGAGCATTCCCTTGTAATTAGGAGAGACTATGTCACACATGGTGTAGTTAAAACTACCTTTTTGCAATTGATCAAAAAAAATTGATTGCAAAATATTCATCAAACAAGACACTCTTGCATTCATTTCCTCTTCTTCGGGTGTGGCTACGAAATATGATTGAATGCCTAATCTAAATAATAAATCTACAAAACTCAACTCCAAAAAAGGTTCATCAATTTGATTTTTTGATTCTTGAAGGGTCATTTGAGAATTATTCAAGGAATCTATAGAAAACTTAAACTCATAGCTAAGCTTATTCACTTTGTCTTTCCTTTTTAAAGCATCATCATACATCTCATTAAGCTAGAGGAGATTATATTTATCAACAAGAAGGTGTGAGAAATTTGGTTTCATCACCATCACAACTTCTCTAAGAGCCCGCAAATCTACAAGTGATAGCTCTCCCTCTCGTGCCCTCCACAAATGACTTGACAGCAAGTGGTATACACCTAAAATTGACCTATCACCTATACATGACAATTTTAATATAATTCCTCTTAATTTTAGGTTCTAGATCTCTAATTTTCCATAATCTATAATGGTGAACCCAACTTGAAGCACAAAATGTTTATGATTATCTTTTTTTGGTTTTTTGTGCAGTTACAGGTTCATACAATGCAACCACGCTTTATTTGACACAAGCATGCCATCCATTCAACACAATCGTATGACCTAAACAACGCAACTAAGCTTAAAACTATGCATCTATCTATCAGATTCAACACATCTCCCTGATTAATGCACCTCATCTACGTTTTGTTTACTAGTCTTATTTTATCATTTTTTATCTTCTCTAAGTTATTTTGGTTGTTGATTATAGGGTTATTTGATGTCATTTCTAATCATCCTATAGTATTTTATTTCCTTCATATTAGATTATTTATTTTGACGCCATAATTTTCACAATTCATATTTTAAGTTATATCTTCCTATAAAGGTTCATTCAATACAGGTGACATAATCTTTCAATGCAAGTAACTTTTAATTATCGCAACTGTCACATTCATTAATCACAAATGCTATTTTGAAAGATGCATTTGCACATGAAGCAACACAATCACATGAAAAATAAATTGAATCAACTATTTGAACAAAGAGAAAGAAAAGAGGAAATCAGAAACAATCGAGATTCCACACGTAGAGCAACAACAAAATAATTGACTACCGATATTGAGTATCAAGAAACCTTTAATAATTATTTAGAAAAGGTATACAAATATTGTGACAAATACACTTTCTTTAAGGTTGATGAAAATTATCTTCTTGGTTATGATCTTTAAATTCTAGATCTATGGTTTTCGATATTGATATCAAGTTTTCAACTTGTGGTATGGAAGAAAAAAACTTTCACATTTGGATTTGATGCTTTAAAAATAACATTTTCCAATTTTATTTATTTGTAGCATAAAGAACACTTCATTTTGGGACATAACAATTGAACAAATCTGTCTTATGTTCTTGGTGCAATTGTACATTCTATCTAGAATAGAAAAAAAAATTTAAATAGGTTAAGTGGACCAAGATGGTGTGTGAAAAGGGGGGTATAAGTGGCCACTTTTTTTCTTAAATCAGGTAAACCTGAACTTTGAAGAGAAATTAGAGGGTCATGCATTCAAAATCAGGAGTTGTGAAAAGAAAAAGAATTGTAGTACTCTGAATCTAGTTTCTAAAATACTAAAAAAAATTTAAAATGGATAATATTGAGAGGGTCAAATCTGCCTCATACAAAAAAGTGTTCTTGATTTTTTCAAAAAAAATATAACATAGTTGTTTCCGTGCGCTTCACAAAATATATAGTTAGATTTAGTATTTTACAAACCCCTTTGGTAGAATGATAGGTAAGAGTGAGATCTATAAGTTTTGTATTTTCTTGTAATTTTCTATTGATTTTTTTTTATGATTTTTTTAAGTGACTGCATCTTGAAAATATTGTATCTGTTCGTGCGTTGGGCATAACTTGAATCAAAATGATAATAAAATGTAATTTTTTTTAAAAGTGTATAGAATCAAGCATAGAATAGTAATATGTAATTTTTTTTGAATTTGGTCAATTAGATCAAAAGTTATTAAAAAAATGGTAGACATATATCTCTGAGGATTGTCAAGACACTGGTAAAGAAAATTAAAGTTTACTATGCTAATGTTGTCCAAAAATATAAAAATTTATATGGCTAGAAATCTAAGAAGACGTGTGAGATTATGGTGGTAATTTCAAAGATACCCACTTGATCATTTGTAAACTTGATGATGAGGAAGTCAAGAAATCATCTTGGAAGATAAAAAATGTGTAAAGGGACAAAAATGGAGGGAAAATGGGCATGCAAGCCATAGGTTCATTTTCCAATCCCCTTACCAAGCCATAGCGCATACAGGTTCCTATGTGCTAAATAACCCACACAGGTTTTGCAAAAGAAAAAGTACCATTCCAACTTCTACATAACATGTGTGGGTTATGTAGAGCTAAAAGAATCATTTTTACTTTTACAAAACCCAAATGGGTTATGAAGAGATAAAAACATATGCTTATAAACTTAGCACACACACACACACACACACACACACACACACACACACACACACACACACACACACACACACATATATATATATATATATATATATATATGTATATATATATATATATACTTACATATATAATATGTGTATATGTATGTATAGATGTATATATGTATATCTATAAATATATATACATATATTTATATAGATATATGTTTATATGTCTATATAAATGCATGTCTCTCCTCGTTCCCTCTCTCTTGTGTCTTCCTTCCCCATCATTGTCTTTGTCTATTTTGAGCCCTAATTATCCTCTCTCTCTCTCTCTCTCTCTCTCTCTCTCTACATAACCCACATGCGGTTTATGTAAAACTAAAACATTGCATAAGTTTTAGTTCTATAGAACTTGCACTTATTATGAGGATATACGAACACGAACCTTTTTAGCTCAATGGAGCATGTACCTTCTCCATTGAGCTAAATATATTATTCCCAATAGCCAAAAAAATAGCATTGCAATTTTTTCCAAGGGCCCACTACTACTTTTCATGTCTTTCTATGACAATATCAGACATGTTTTCATGTTTTTTTGTCACATTTGATTTCAAATGATTAATTTATCTTTTTTTTTGGATTTTTATTGAAGTTATTTTAATTTTATTACATTAGATTATAAAAAAATGATGATGATTTGCTATTTTTTTGGTAAGGTGTTAAAAAAACTTATAGTTCTTCATAACCCATGCGGGTTATGAAGAAATTTGCTTAGTTCTTCACAACCCTTGTGGGTTATGAAGAAGTATAAGCTTTTTTAATTATTTTTTTTAGGCTTGACATGGCTTGGTTTTTCCAATCCCAAATGTTTTGAATTTTAAATAACCCTCCCGTGTTTTGTAAAATTTTGAGTTTTTTTTATGTGACAACTTGTTTTGACCAGAAACTTGGTGCACTTACCCAATAGTGAGGCTTGTTTACGAGAAGTGATCACCACCAGAGGATGGCCTCAAATAGGAAAATCCTTCTAGTCGGTATATAAATAAGATGTGGAGTAAACTCTTGAATGTCTTACACCTGAATAAGCTCGGGTAGACATGTGGGTGGTATCTTGGACCATGCCAAAGTGCCTAGGGAGTCAACGTGACCCATTAGATACTTTAGTGTCTCATCTTTGTTATCTAATTGGGAAGGCACCACAAATTTGATTAAAAACCTTAAAATAAAGGCCACCCATTTCACCTTCGAACATTATCTTATTTTAGTGTAAGGGGAGGGAAGAATATGCCCCCAAGATACCCATCATATGTTTCCCAGTAGATTGTTTTAATTGGGGAGAAATCATCTTTGAGAAAGATCTAGAAAAGGCAAAAACACAAGTGCTCTCAAGAGGACTTTCATGTTCTAGGGAGTGACAAGGTTGTGTGAGTTGATGAAAATACTATAAATGGGCCTGAAACAATTTAATGAATACTTTTGACCTCAGGGTAGTTATCCCTTATTTTTGTTTTCAATTGTTACCAAACAGGTCTAAACTCATGGCTTGAAAAAGTCACTGAACATACACAAAGTGTGTCAAAATCTAGTTTTTTGTTAAAAAACCATACACTGCATGTGTTTTTATTGTGTTTATAACATTCAAATCTATCCAAACTATATCATAGACAAAATGATGGAATCAACATAACCATTATATGTAAGTGAAAATAATTTGACACAATTTGTATATGCACGCGACACAATTGTACTAATCATTATATGTAATTTTTTATCATATGTCACATATGTGATTGTTCTATTATGCAGTTACTATAAACCTGATACAAATTTTCCAGATTTATGATAAGCAACCTGAGTAATCAAATGACACAATTAATTGGTAAAACTATAAAACTAAATCATACTACAATTAGGGTCCCAAATCTATCATTATTCTTTGCCCAAAATTTCATGTCTCTATGATTGGGATATCAATTTGTAGGCTTACATTTAGGGAGTCATACTTTGCATTCGTAGTCATATCCTTGCATTTAGAAATCAAAACCTTTCATATTTAACATATTTTTGCATATATTATATTTAGGATCCTCATTTTAGTTTCCAAAATAATTTAAAAAACACAAAAATATAGCTCACATTTCCTAAGGTAAACATCACACCTTTAGAGTCATTTTTAGAGATTATAAAGCACATATTTTGGAGATTTTCCTATAGTGAATCTTAAGAATCATCTTTACCTCCTCAAATTCAATTATTCTCTTGTTATAGATGCATGTCATTTTGTCAAAATTTTCTTGTCATAGACACCCCTCATTTTGTCAAAATATTCCATTTTAGGCCAAAAATTTGAGGTCAAGATTATTCCCATAACCAATGATGTATCTACTAGAAAAATTGGTATATAAAGTTTCCAAAGTCTCTCTTAGGGTTACCTTGTTTACACCTTAGAAGTCATCTAGTCTCATACCTAGTTTATATTTTCATTCCAAAAGTTTCAATGAATCCAAAAAATTAGTTTCATATAGTTGTCATTTCCTTTATTGAATTGCATCTCAAAATCCAAAATAACACAATTTTTTTGTCATAACCTAGTTGTTGTTATCATCTTGCATAGATCTCAATCTTACATTGCATTCCCTTAGATTCATTTTTGTACATTCCATTCATGAGGTCGCAAAAACAAAAGGCAAAATGGATCATAATAAGGACCCTATGTTTAATCCAACTAATGAAATAGACTTTACTATCCCAAGGAATTTATGATTGGACTTTGATGCACCAAATACACTACAATGCAACTAGAAGTAAAAGATTGTGTTACTACAATTTCCCCCTATACCTCCACCAGGAGATGAATTTTCAATTGAGAATATTAGGGCACAATGCACCCAAGAGGAAGTTGACAATGGTCTTTAAGACCCTAGGATTATGGCTATCATGAACACACTGTTGTCATCAAATCCAAACAAGTACTTTCATTTACTTGCATACAATGATGCTAAACTTCTCATAGGATTTAACACATCAACAATAGTGGAAAATATACATATCACCCAAATAATGTCATCATGGGTTGTCCCAAGTGTGTATGATTGAATGTGGACCTCAAATCCAACACACACGCAACATAGTCCTTACTCACATGATCGAATTACGGGAAAGAATATGAATTATTCAATCCAAAATCTATTGTGAAGCAACCTGTTGCCTCCTATGTAGTTGAGGTGTTTAAAATTGCTCTCAGATTGAAAGCCAACAACCATAAGACCGATTCTACAATGAAGGATTTAAAAGAAAAGCATATGCAAGAAATCAAATTGCAATTAAACTAGTATGAATGCAATTAATCTAAAATGAGAATGCAAATTCTTTTTGGTATTTTCAAATAAGAATGCAACTAGATTAAGAACAAGTAAGCAAACTAATTAGATGAGAGAAAATGCAATATTATGCTAAATGAACTAACTAAAATAATGCACTCAAAAGCTTTGAATCTCAAGAGATGTAGTAGAATTTCGCTATCATCTATGTGCTCTCAAAAGTTCGATCTTTGGAAAGGGAAAAGAAACTCTTTAAATAGAAATGTCAAAAGGGGAATGAAGAGTTTCTTGATTTGAAACTCCTGACTCTTCATTCCTCTTTGATACTCTTCACTTGTTTGTTGGAGAATGAGACAAATATGCAAGCAATTATTTAATTAAAGAATGAAATTTTTGCCACATATGGGGTATGACTCTTCGAATAATTCAAATAATTAAATTCAAATAAAGAGGTGTCCATTTGAATAACTAAATAATATTAATTCATTTTTTATGTGTAATTAGCTAAAGGGGGTAGATTTAATTTAATTAGAAAGCACTTAGGACTTTAAAATTAAATTAATTTATCATAGGGATAATTTAGCTAATATAAGTCAAAGACTTTAGGAATTAATTTAGTATTTGATTATTGCGATTTAGGGTCTTTGCAACTGACATCAAGTCAAATAGAGCCAAGTAGGAGAGAGAAAATTACCTAGTGAGATAGGACTTTGATGACATAGAAAATTGAACAAATGCACCAAAATTGATTGAAATGATTAGGTGCCAATTTTGGGGTATTACACCAAGATCATCCTCACAAATCTCCTCCACCATACCATTTGGTAACACATCTCACAATGATACCCAGGTCACAACGTCTTCCACCACACTTGGATTCTGATACACCCCCCTCTTTTCCAACAATCACCCTACAACTAGTGATACCATAACTACACTAGCACCCTCCATTATTCACAAACCAATATGGTGGTTATTTTGAAAATATGGTATAAATTTCATCCAATACGGCTGCAACACTTAGTCAAACCAACATAATAAGTCCTTTGACAACACACAACATGATTCCCTAAGGTCCAACACAAAATCCTAACAACAGTATTCAACAAGGTGTGCTACCTAATTAAGGTCCACCCAAAACTCTTCAAGGAGAACCCTTTGTAGACACCAAAAAATCTTTCAAAAAATAAATTATTTTTGTTTTCTAAAAATCCTTGATGACATCATCATTTATTAATTAATTAATTTATTTTTATGGCATTAAATCCCTCTCTCTTAATTAAAAATCTTTAATTAAGGAATCTAGCCTAAAAATGTCATTTGGACATTATCCCTAATTTATTAATTATTTAATTAATAAATTGACCAAAAAATTTCAAAAATAAATTAATTTATTTTTAATTTATTTTTTATCCCAAAGTTGGCCAAATTTTTAAAAAGCACTAAACTCTTCTAGAAAGTCCTAAACCTTCCTCTAAATGGGTCAAATCCCTAATCTAGTCCCTTCAAACCCTAAGCCTAGATATTTAATATTTATTAAATTTACCTTTAATAAATATCTAAATCTCACCAAAAGCCACTTGCCCATCCCTTTCTCCTAATCCCCTTTCTAATCTTGTCACATTCCATTAGCAAAAGGTTTACCAAAACTTATGCTAACCTCCTCTTAATCATCCTTTTTGGTCAACAAAGAGGGACACCTCTTTGGCCACCTCTTCAAATGCATTTAAGACCTTCTTATCCCTTCCTTGCCACCTCTTGGCCTTGGGCACATTTACCAAATTGTGCACATGCCCTCAAACTTTCAACTCAATCCTCCCTTGACACTTGTCAGGACACTTGTCCTTGACTCAACCCTAACCTTAGCCCTAACTCTGACTCATCCTTTTAAACCAAGCCCTTCCCTTTTCCTATAAATACCCTCACTTCCTAAGGCAAATCATCTTTCAACTCTCAAACTCAATAGCAAAGTTATAATGCCATTTTCATTCTAGCATAAGCATAAACTCATCATTTTAGATCATTTCCAAGCTTAAATCACATCTAAATTAGCTTAATTGGATTAACATAGATTCATTTCTTGTTTAATCAATCTTAATTCATTCATTTAGCTTTGCATATTTGTGTGTTCTTGAGGCCTTTGAGGCAAAATAGGTTCCTCATACCTATTTTGTGTCATTTTGGGTTTTCATTAACCTCAAATCATCATTTATCTTGCATGCTCCAAATGCTTGAGTTTGCACACCCACATCCATCTATATCCAAGCATATCAAACGGTGCATGGGCACATCCGTTTTAGGCTTAAACTGAGGTGGCTTTGATTTTAGTTTGTTTACCATTAAATTTGATTTGATTATATGCTATGACGTTTGTTTGTCTTTGGCCTTCAAAACAGGTTTAGGTGCACACTCAAATCCTAGTCTACATTCTGGCACGCCCGGTGGGACGAAACCACAATCATTTTGATGAGATTATACTTTATCTTTGGTCAACAAATGAAATGTCACCTTCAAGCAATTAAATGTCTCCTACAGCAATTAAATGTCACCTTCAAGCAAACAAATGTCACCTTCATGAAAAGAAATGTCGCCTACATACAATCCAGTCACGCCTTCTTGCAATGAAATCACGCCTTTGAGGAAAGAAATGACGCCTATGAGCTCTGTTTTCACGCCTGCATAACTGAGATTTCCTGTGATCGATAACTTCTGTTCCGTCCCAGAATTCTTCTTCTGTCGCCTGCATGTAAAGAAATCACGCCTTTGACGAAAGAAATCACGCCTCTGCATATTTATCTGTCGCCTATAAAGGTACAAAATGTCACCTGTAAGAATTAAATGTCACCTCTTCACTTTCCAGCGTCGCCTATAAGCTGGACAGTGTCGCTTTTTGGTTTTTTTGTCTTGAGTTGCTTGGGACTGGTTTTTCATTTCTTTTATTACAGCAAAGGTCAAACTCAATCTTAAATGAAACTAAAGGAAAGAACTTAGGTCCTAAGTGTCATTGTCAATTTGAAAATCAAACCAAATCTCGAATGCACTAAAAGAAACGAACAACTCTATTCCCTATCTCATTCCAAAGCAAGCAAACAAATTCAATCTTGAGTGATCTAAGGGATAAAACAAAGCTTTTTCAAAGTTCTTAAATCAACTCGCTAATCAAATCTTGAATGCACAAAAGGAAAGAACTTGCAACCGTTCAAATCATTTACATTTTGGAGAAAGGAACAAATCAAAATCTAATCACGAGTGTCTTCATTTCAAAGTTCAAACATCACTTAATCAAATTTGGGAAAATGAACAAAATCTGCTTGATGTGCATGTAGGAGTTTTTCAATTCTTGCATAATCCTTGTTAGAGTAAGCAACGTGGAACATCTGAACTTGGACAAGTTCACCTGTTCTGCTTTTAGCGAGGCCTATCCAAGGAGAAGCGCTTCCTCCTCGAAGAACGACCTCAAACCGGTATCCCCCCCGGCCGGTATACAAATAAGTGAAGTCCAAAAGAATCACTTATATCTCCTAATCGTCGGGCGTTCGTGCCAAACACGTGTCTGGGGATGGTAAACATTCCTCTCCCCCAGCATTATTGGCAAGGCTCTTAAGTGAGTCACGGATGATCAGCATAACCGGGTATGGAGACTCCACGGAACTATTAAAAACCTAATAAAATAGAGGCTACCCTATCTACATCCGAAAGTATCAAAATCCTTGTGCAAGGACCGATTCCAAGGGGTTTACCGGGTCGCCTCAAGATTACTCACCATTTGTATTCCCTTCTAGGGGATACCAAGCTGTGGGCAAGCGATTTTGATACTCACCTTCCTTAGGTAGATCTGTTTGAAGTGCTTGACAGTCAAAGACTCCGTGAAAACACTTGTTGAAACATACACTTTCAAAGCTTTATCAGAGTCAGTTGTCTTTGTTTGTATCCCGCAGGGTTGCTTTGTCCCTTGCGGAGATTGCTTTGACTTTAACTTTTTCCATTGGAAACCTTTTGTCTCAAAATCAGAAGCCTCTTTTCCAAAGTGATGCCCAGCAAGAACAAACATCCTAAAGCGAAGTTGCCCAAATCCCAAGCCTATCAAGAGCGAAAAGTTGCCAAGAAGAAACTCAAGAGCTATCAAGCCATTATCCAAGCAACCCAAGCAGAGGAGAAGTCCCAAACCAGACTTGAGAACATCACCCATAACGCCCGCATCAAACAGTTCACCTTCCGTTTCTGAGTTAACCATCACTTTGTCAACCTTGAGCCAAAAAATTAGCTAAAATCCTTGTTCATGTCTTGTTCCATCTTCAGATCTTGAAATCTTGTCTCAAACAGCCTTGCATCTTAGTTTCATCCTAGTTTCACCCTTTGCATCAGCATCAAAACCCTAGTTGCATCTCAAGAACATCATAAAGTGCATTCATCTTCCTACCAGCATTCTAGAATCAATCCTTGTCATTTGCATTATCCCTTTAGATAGAGCATTGTCCCTTCACCCTTCAATACCTTTTCCACCAGCATCCCCTCCATCAGCTTTCCATATCTTTCCGGCAGATCCATCATCCTTTGTTCCAAATCCAGAGATCCACCAACACTTAGTGTTTACCCTTTTGAGTTGTTTTTCATCCCCTATCCAAGATCAGAGACCATCATCCTCTTTTTGACACAACATGTTGTCATAAAGAAATCAAACCTTGTCCTTGCATAGCCATCATCTCGAGCAAGAGATTGGAGTGTATTGATAAGAAACTTGTTGACCGAAGATCATCAGTCTATCTTAGGTTGACCCCATCATATCTCTGATCCTCCATTTGGGAAAAATAGCAGCTCATTTGTTGACCACTCAGTAATCTTTCACCAGCTTTCCACCAGCAACCTATCTTTCCTCCACCGTCTTGATCCATATCCGTTCCATCCAGCTTCCATCATCGCCATCTTGATCCCTATCTTTGCATTTGCATCTTAGAAGTCATCATCTTTAGAAGTTCATCAACTTTGCATCCATCAACATCTTTTAGCCAAACATCTTGCATCCATTTAGCACTTGCATCTCCATGCCTGTTGAGACCAGATCTCGAAAAAGAAGAAGCATGAATCCTTATCCACCAACAACCTCATCCGATCCCAACCTTTTCACCAACGCCATGATGACCTACAATCCCCAGATCCAAGCCAGTAACCCATGTGAAGATCCAAACATCCCTTCATCCCTGTTGGCAATCCAAGCATTTGCAAATCCTCCAGAAAGCCCACCAGCGACCAATGCCCTTGTACCGCAACATCAGCAAAGCACATTTGCCCACTATCTGCCAGAAAGTACCTCCATCCCACCATCTCTCTATCCATGCATCCCCATCAAAACAATCCAAGTTCCATCACAAGCATATTCTCCGTTTGTCCAATCATTCCCCGATCCTATCATGCAAACACCCCAAGAGCTTTCCACCATTCCCCTTTTCTTGCAAGGAAGCCTCGCCAGTCCCACAACACAAGTTGCAGTGCCATCCGCTCCATCTCCTACCCCTTTTGCTTCATCATCTGCTATGGCTGCCCAAGCCCAAATCCAACGCTTAAACCAAAGTCAGCTTCCACCTCTCACGCAAGCTTTTTCCCCAAAAGCTTCACCACCATCTGCAAGTCAAGCAACACCTTTCACCATCAAAGGAGCACCGTCACCCTTCACCCCTCAAGCACCTGTACCTTCTTCTTTGGAGTTAGCGCAATCGCTTCCCATTCCAACCTCATCTTTCTCTTGGGTGTTTCCTTCATTTTCCTCCTCACAAGCATCCGTTCAACCACAACCTCAACAAGCTCCTTTATCTCAACCATCATTCGTGTCCCAAGCTCCCGTTGCTCCTACCATTCCATCATCTACTGCAGTGCACCCTAACACAAGCTCTCAGTGGGGCCTTACACAAGAAAAAATGAAGGCATGGGGGATCCCATCTCAATCCCCTACATCTATGGTTGCAAGTAAACAAACCGCCTTCGCCCAAGCAGCACAGCAGCAACTACCCCAACCACCGCCGGCTTCAAGCTATTTGTCCCAAATCCAAAATACCTTCCAGCAAGTTCCACCACCTCAACAGCCAACTTTCCCCAGCTATCTTACCCCATCACCCTTTGCTTCTAGCTTCCCCACATCTGTTCCACCTCTAAGTAACGCAGGCATGCACCCAGCTTATATCAGCCAAACCCAAAGCCAACCTCAGCAACTACCACCATCATACCCGCAAGCAGCATCGTTCCAACAGCCTCCCCCATAGCAATCACATGTCCTCTTTCAGCAAACACCCATCATTCCTCAACAACAGCAAGTCCCTTGCTATCAGCCCCAGCAACAAATCCCTATCATCCCCCAGCAACAACAAGTTCCCACCCATCAGTTACAACAACAAGTTCCAAATGTCCAATATCAGCAAGCAGTCCCACAACAACCGCCAGTTCAACAACAGCAAGCAACCTAACAACATCAAGCGGTTCCATATCATTTACCACAATATCCTCCTATGCCACACTAGCAATATCCCCAGCAACCATTGCCCCAAAATCAGTTCCAACCCATTTATCCACAGCAAGCGCCATATCCAGTTCCACAGCTTCCATCACAAGCAGAAGTCCTAGTTCCCTCACCACTCAATGTTGAGTGGGAAGCAATGAAAAATGCTCTAAAGGAGCTACAAAGTGGAACAGAGAATAAAACATACAAGTTCGAAGAGGTGTGCTCATATCCCTTCGATCGGTCCATAGCAACTATCCCTTTCCCCAAGCATTTTGAGATGCCCAAGTTCGACAAGTATCGGGGGAAAGGAGATCCAGTAAACCATATCAAAGAGTTCTACATGGCATGCCAAGAAGTGGCTTACAGTGATAACTATCTCCTGTGCCTGTTTCCCAAAAGCTTGGGAGGAACTGCTGTTGAGTGGTTTTATAAAATACCACATGGGACAATAAAAATCTTTGCTGAACTCTCTAAGAAGTTCATCACACACTATGCCCATAATGTGGAGAATGAGTTGTCCTTGCTAGACCTATGCAACTCAAAGCAGAAAGACAGAGAAAGCCTTGCAGAATACTTGCAAAGATGGCAGAATCTTACAACCAGGTTATCATATCAGCCGCCAGAGAAGCATCTAACAAAGATCTTCATTGATAACCTGCATCCAAAGCTATCCCATCACATGTGAATGAACTATCTCCAGACATACCAAGACATCAAGAGCAAGGGCATAGGCACCGAGAAAGCTCTCCTAGATGAAGGCACTATTCATCACTTCAAGGATGATTCCAAAAACAAACCCAACAATGATAAATCTCGTTACTGGAATCGTAACAAGAATGTTGTTACAGATGGAGCCACTGACACTAAGAATGTACAATTCATTGTGGCTAGTCCTACACCAGCTCAAACATACCAACTGCCACAAGCGCCCATCTATCAGCAACCACCAGCTCCCGCATATCAAGCACCTATTTATCAGCAGCCTCCTCAAGCTCATCAACCACCTGTGCAACAGTATCAGCAGCAATACCAACAGCAACAGCCAGCACGTCAAGGCAATCCTGTTAACGCAGTTAACGTTACCCCAAGGCAGAACAAACCCAACAATCAGAACAATCCAAAGAGGACTTTCACACCTTTGGGTGAGCCTCTGGATCAGATCTTTTATCGGCTATCCAAGGCAAATATGATCACATATCTGCCCATCCCACAGAAGGATGACAACGCACAAAAGTCTGATTGGTATAAAGAACATGAATACTGTGATTACCATTGTGTAAAGGGGCACACAACATTGAAGTGCATGCGGCTTAAGAACTACATCCAGGATCTCATTGATCGCAAGGAGATCTAGGTCGATGCACCAGCTCAAGCTTCACCCAACACCGGTTTACAAATATATCAAAATGTGTTCCCTCAACACAATACCGGGAAGAATCAAGCCAACGCCAATCAGCCCCAAAATCATGGCAAAGGCAAGCAAGAAGATCACACAGCGGCCTACATCAACTATGACAAGTATGTCGGATGCATAACTCAAGTTGAGCCCATCCAAGATGAGCCCACCATCAATACCATCCACGTCAGAGGGCCGGATCGACAATGTGCTGCAACTACCCGCAGTGGTAGGATAACTGTTGTCGGTGCTCCTTCGAGGTCAGCTGCTCCTCCAAGGCCAACATCTACTGCATCCACAACACAGTCTAACACCAGGCCAGCATCAAATGCACGCGCAACACAGCATAATGCACCAAGTGCACAATACAATATCATAGAGCATCTTGGGAACATGCCAGCCCAAATATCTATCTTGGATTTGCTCCGCACATCACCCATCCATCAGGAGATCCTGGACAAAGCTCTAAAAGAAGGCCATGTCCCCACGGACATTAACACAACTCAGTTTGAAACTCTTGTGGGACACCTATCAGCAACATGTGCCTTATCCTTCAAAGAATCTGATATACCAGATGTCGCTCCTGACCATACTCTCCCTCTCCGCATTGCTGTCATGGTCAGAGATTTCGCCATCAAACGAGTTCTGGTGGATAATGGCTCAGCCCTCAACTTGTGCACATTAAAATTCATCAAGAAGATCGGGTTCACGGAGGCCGACATACAACATGAGATGATCACTATCAAAGCATATGACAACTTGGAGCGTACCTCTGAAGGTACTATCACCTTGCCTATCTAGCTAGGCCCAGCAACGCAAGATACTATCTGCCACATTGTTGATCTTGACCTACCATTTAATATTCTTCTCGGCCGCCCATGGATCCATTCCATTAAGGTTGTACCATCTACTTACCATCAGTGCATCAAGTTTCCACATCAAGGCACTGAGGTTACCATCCACGCTGATCCTAACCCCTTCGCATACTGTCGTGCGATGGAAGCATCTTTCCCTCATTCTACTCATTGTCCTGGAACCGATATTGGTACTTCTATTGCTAGCTCATCCCGATCCCATCGTGATCCAGAGACCATCCTCTCTTCCACCTTATCATCTGTCAAGATCAACAACCAGGGTTGTGGCGAATACAGCCTCAGTGATGCATTCGCTGTAGGGGCTCTTCCACATGATCCACATACTCAAGGGCGCCCAAGTTGTCAAAACAAGCCTGTTGAGGAACATTATAAGCTCAAGCAAATTGGAAACATGACTTTTGAGTCTCATGGTACCATCAACAGCAAAGAAATGGATCCAGATATTAACAAATGGTTGTACAAAGATCCCCTATCCCGTGACACGCAACTTCTTGAGTACTTCAAAGAGAAATATCCAATCCCCTACAAGAATGTCACAGAACACTATAACTATCAAGGTGGTGGTCTAGGACCACAAGAGGACAGAAATTTGTTTCCTATCATACCATCCCAGAATCCAGAATATCAAGGACTTGGCTTTAATACCTCTCACCTGCTTGAACAAGAGCCCAATACCACAACTGCGGGCACTAACATGACCAACGTGAACTTTTCAAATAGCCAGGATGACCTTGTGGAAATTGAAGACATCCCTGAAGAGAAAGACATCCGATCCTACGACGATATCTTTGCCGACGACACCCTCCTGGGGACTTCTGTTCTCCAACAACTCTCCATTAACCTCATAGATCTTCCCCTCACAAACCCCAACCTCATAGATTGGGACCAACCAAGCATCGCACACATCGATGAGTTCCAAAGTGCACAAGCACTCCTAGAATTCATGGGGGCATCAGGTCCAGCAAGCAATCAGGATCCAACATCAACCTCTGTCTATCAGCTTCACCCAGAAGGATATTTTGGGGAAGAGGCAAGCTTTAGTCACGAAAATGAAATAGCAAAAGAACATCATGAGTCTTTATGTGAAAACCCCCTTGGGGCACATTCTGATTCCAAAATAGTAAAAATAAAGGGCGTATCTTCTAGCGAAAACCTGGCAATTCAGGCGCTAGAAGATGAAGCCTTGCCTCTTCCCCCTATCCAAGATTATAGACCAGAGCAATCTCCAATCATCATAGAAGAGACCAAGCCAATCAACTTGGGAACAGAAGAATGTCCAAGGATCACCTACATTGCAGTCAACCTAACAAAAGGAGAAGAAATCGCTCTCAGTGCCTTGCTCAAGGAATCCATCATCAACTTTGCATGGTCATACGCCCACATGCCTGGGCTTGATCCAAACCTTGTTGTTCATCATCTATCAGTAGATCCAAACATCAAGCCAGTGAAGCAGAAGCTAAGGAAAATGCATCCAAAGGTAGCATTGCTCGTCAAAGCAGAGCTTGAGAAGCTCCTCCAAGCTAAGATCATCAGAGCAATTGACTATTCAGAGTGGATCTCTAACATGGTGCCAGTCACAAAGCCTTCTGGCGACATCAGAATCTGTACTGATTTCAGGGACTTGAACAAGGCATGCCCTAAGGATGACTTCCCATTGCCAAACATAGACATGCTTGTAGACCTCACAGCGGGTCATGAGATGTTATCATTAATGGATGGATTTTTAGGCTACAACCAAATTCATATAGTGGAAGCAGATCAACATAAAACAGCATTCACAACCCCATGGGGTACCTTCTGCTACAACATGATGCCATTTGGGCTAAAGAATAAAGGAGCAACATATCAGCGAGCAATGACAGCGATCTTCCATGACATGATCCACAAGATCCTTAAGGACTATGTGGACGATATCCTTCCAAAATCCAAAACAAGAGATGAGCACCTCAACATCCTAGAGCATGTATTTGATCGTCTGCAACATTATGGCTTAAAGTTAAATCCTAAGAAATGTGTCTTTGGTGTTACATCTGGCAAGCTTCTAGGCTTCATCATCTCTAGACGAGGCATAGAGATCGATCCTAAAAAGGTAAAAGCAATAACGGAGATGCCTCCACCAAGAAATCTCAAACAGCTCAGAAGCCTACAGGGCAAGCTTCAATCAGTTCGGCGGTTCATCTCGCAACTAGTAGACAAGTGCCAACCATTCTCACATCTCTTATGCAAAAACACCAACTTCAAGTGGGATCCCATATGTCAAAGAAGCTTTGATAAGCTCAAGGAGTATCTAGCTAACGCTTCGATCCTTGTACCACCATTTCCAGGATGCCCACTCATCATTTACATCTCAACAACAGCTACAGCACTAGGGGCACTCCTAGCACAGCATGATGATGAAAACAGAGAACGAGCTGTCTACTACATCAGTCGCACTCTTGTGGGCTATGAGCTTAACTATTCACCCATGGAGAAAGCATTCCTAGCAGTGGTCTTTGCCACTCAAAAACTTAGACATTACATGCTTAGCCACACAATCAAGCTCATATCAAAGGTGGACCCTCTTAAGTATCTGTTATCAAGGACAACCCTCACAGGCCGTATGGCAAAATGGGTCATGCTACTCAGTGAATTTGACATTCAGTATGTAGATCGCAAAGCAATCAAAGGGCAAGTCATTACCGATCAACTAGCAGAAGCACCACTGGTGGATGCCTATCCACTAATCATGGAATTCCCCGATCAACATCTGTGTATGATCAAAGAGCAATCCATGTGGCACCTATACTTTGATGGTTCCAACACATCCCATAGCTCTGGGGCAGGAATCCTATTCATCACACCTCAAGGTGACTATATTCCAAAATCATTCAAGTTGGGATTCCCCTGTACCAACAACATTGCAGAATATGAGGCACTCATCTTAGGTCTCAAAACAGCTATCCAATGGAACATCACAGAACTACAAGTCTTTGGAGATTCACAGCTCATTATCAAGCAAGTCCTTGATGAGTATCAGACAAAGGATGACAAATTGCTACCCTACAAGCAACTGGTGGATAAACTGAAAGAGCATTTCCTACATCTACAATTCAATCAGATCCCAAGGCTTCAAAACAAAGCAGTAGATGCAATGGCAACCATCAAATCTTTATTGGAAATCCCACGTGACGCAACACAATATGAATTTCTAGTCGAGAAACTACACTTGCCAGCTTATGAGAACACCGATGCAAACATGGTGTGTGTCTTGGTTGGTCCCCAATCCCCATGGTACCATGACATCCATGCATATCTAAAAAATGGTATCATATCTCCCCATCTCACCAATAACCAACGCCAAAACCTTATTCGCAGAGCTTCCCGCTACACTCTTGTAGCCAACACCCTATATCGTCGCGGGTATCACAATGTCCTATCTAGATGTTTAGACTCAAACGAGGCCACTTGCCAGCTTATGAGAACACCGATGCAAACATGGTGTGTGTCTTGGTTGGTCCCCAATCCCCATGGTACCATGACATCCATGCATATCTAAAAAATGGTATCATATCTCCCCATCTCACCAATAACCAACGCCAAAACCTTATTCGCAGAGCTTCCCGCTACACTCTTGTAGCCAACACCCTATATCGTCGCGGGTATCACAATGTCCTATCTAGATGTTTAGACTCAAACGAGGCCATCCTGGCCTTACAAGAAGTTCATGCTGGAATTTTTGGTGCCCACACGAGTGGCATGGTTCTAGCAAAGCAGCTACTTAGAGTTGGATATTATTGGCCAACAATGGAACATGATGCGTGTGAATTTGTCAAGAAATGTCTCCCATGTCAATAGCATGCCAATTTGATACATGCACCAGCACAGGATCTACAGCCTATTGCACCACCGTGGCCTTTTTCATGTTGGGGCCTCGACCTCGTTGGCTTGATCACCCCCCTCTCTTCGGATGGACACAAGTATATCATAACAGCCACAGAGTACTTTACCAAATGGGTTGAAGCGATTCCGCTCACGCTAACTACTGGCATCCAAATATCCAAGTTCATCCTCTACCATATCATTTTTCACTTCGGCATACCATCTACCATCTTCACAGACCATGGCACACCTTTTGAAAACCAGCATGTGGATGATCTATGTGCCAGACTCCACATCCATCACCGTTTCTCCAATCCATATTTCCCTCAAGGAAATGGCCAAGCTGAAGCAACTAACAAAACTATCTTGAAAATCCTCAAGAAGGTTGTCAATGATTCTGGTCGTGACTGGCACCTCCAAATCAATCCTGCCCTTTGGGCCTACCGCACTTCCTATTGCACTCCCACAGGCACCACCCCATACTCCCTTGTATATGGTGCTGAAGTCATTCTGCCGATCGAGGTCGAGCTTCCATCCTTGCGCGTCTCCATGAAGAACTATACGACTGATGAAGACTATCGTGTGGCCCGGCTCACACAGCTAGATCTGCTGGATGAAAAGAGACAGCAAGCCTACGATCACCTGGTTGCATACCAGAATCGACTCAAAAGGAGTTATAACAAAAAGGTCCATCCTAGACAATTCCAGGTCGGTGACATGGTCCTTAAAGAAAATCAGAAGGTCCTAGCAAATAGAGAAAAGAAAGGCAAGTTTGAGCCTACTTGGTTGGGCCCCTATGTTGTCACCGCATCCTTTAGCTCGGGAGCCTATCAGCTATCAACACCAGAAGGTGAGCCCTTGAATGATCCTATCAACATCATCCATCTGAAGAGGTTCTATGCCTGAACCTGATCCTGCATATATCAGAAAATCCAAAAACATTCAAAAAAGCAAAAAAGCAAAAAAAAAGCAAAAAAAGCAAAAAAGCAAAAGAAAAAAGAAAAGAGAAAGAGAAAATAATCGTCCAACGGTGAAAACTTGGCAATTCAAGCACCTTGGACAAGTATGTTGGTGAAAACCTGGCAAACAGGTGCCAACATAGTAAACTGAGCTATTTATCTATTCAGTTGTCCTTTCAGCTACCGTCCTCTTCCTCCATCCATAATCTCTTAATAGATCTCCCAGCAGTTCCATCTCCCCTATCTTCCAAGCATTCAGCTTCCATCTTCCTCCAACCCATCTGCAATCCATATCCTATTCCAAAGCTTTGTACCATATCTTGTACCATATCCTTATCCCTTTCCTGTACAGTGCAATTCTCCCTGTATTTATCCTTCTTCTCTCCGTCCTAGTGAGAGTCTCGCCGAGTGTGATCTTCCTATCCCCAATCCTGAGCTTCTGTACATATCTCTTGTGCATATCGTTCCTCCTTGTTGTACATAACCTTTGTCTGTCCTACAGCAGCATTTGATCAAATATCTTGTCCCATCCCCAGCCTCAGAAAACTTTTAGTCCCACTCGGGCCTTGTGCTTCAGCAACATCAATTGTCGACTTATCCTTGCTCATCCTGATTATTCTTTGAACTTCATCTTTTGCCAGCGAACAACTACACTTATTCTCTCACCAACCCATGGGTCCTTGAGGATATATCGTTCCTCCTGTCTGACCTAACCTTCCATCCTGGTCCTTGAGGATATATCGTTCCTCCTGTCTGACCAATCTTCCCACCATCAATCAAACCTAATCTCTCTCCTTGGCAAAGGATGTCTTTTTGGAGTTATCATTTTGATCTTGGATTTTTGTCCTTTTGATCTTGTTAATCTTTTTGGCTTCTCATTATCCCACCAGGGTCACCACGATTCATTATATCACGGTGTGCTGCGTATGCGGATAATCTGGGGCAAGGTCTTTTGATCTTTCGCTTCTGCCTGTGAGTCAGTTGTGTGTTTGTGGTTCCTTCAGCATCGGTTCCGCCATGTCGCCTCTGCGCTTCATGTGTGATGTTGGGGCAACCCTGTGTGTTTGTTTAGCGTCAGTCCTTGTCAGTCCTCTGCGACGTTGTTGACAGGCCTCGTGATCCCAGTATCCTTGGCAAGTCTCTAACATAGCTATATTAAATCTAGGTTGTGCACTCCCGTTTGCACTTGGTGCTATCTGGTCCCTTGCATTTATCATATAGATTAATCTTGCATCTTTGCATATAGCTGCATCTTGCATCTTGCATTTATCATCTCACTCTACGTTCATCCACCTTTTGCTTATAGAAGTGAGGTTATTTATCTCCCCTTTCTTCCTAGGCCCTTCCTTCCTCGTCTCGCTGGGCACACTCTGTCCCAAGGCGTAATCCCTCTTTCTCCTTGTCCCACTGGGTGTATCTTCCATGATTTTGTCCCACCGGGGCATGTATCCTCTTTCTTCCAATCCCCCCGCGCGTCATACCCTCTTCTTCTGATTTTAGCCTTGGCATCTTGTTTTCTTATCTTTGACGCCATGCCACTTGCGGCATCGCATCAAAGAGGGGCAAAATGTAGACACCGAAAAATTCTTCAGAAAATAAATTATTTTTGTTTTCTGAAAATCTTTGATGACATCATCATTTATTAATTAATTATTTATTTAATTAATTAATTTATTTTTATGGCATTAAATCCCTCTCTCTTAATTAAAAATCTTTAATTAAGGAATCTAGCCTAAAAATGTCATTTGGACATTATCCCTAATTTATTAATTATTTAATTAATAAATTGACCAAAAAACTTCAAAAATAAATTAATTTATTTTTAATTTATTTTTTATTCCAAAGTTGGCCAAAATTCTAAAGAGCACTAAACTCTTCTAGAAAGTCCTAAACCTTCCTCTAAATGGGTCAAATCCCTAATCTAGTCCCTTCAAACCCTAAGCCTAGATATTTAATATTTATTAAATTTACCTTTAATAAATATCTAAATCTCACCAAAAGCCACTTGCCCATCCCTTTCTCCTAATCCCCTTTCTAATCTTGTCACATTCCATTAGCAAAAGGTTTACCAAAACTTATGCTAACCTCCTCTTAGTCATCCTTTTTGGTCAACAAAGAGGGACACCTCTTTGGCCACCTCTTCAAATGCATTTAAGACCTTCTTATCCCTTCCTTGCCACCTCTTGGCCTTGGGCACATTTACCAAATTGTGCACATGCCCTCAAACTTTCAACTCAATCCTCCCTTGACACTTGTCAGGACACTTGTCCTTGACTCAACCCTAACCTTAGCCCTAACTCTGACTCATCCTTTTAAACCAAGCCCTTCCCTTTTCCTATAAATACCCTCACTTCCTAAGGCAAATCATCTTTCAACTCTCAAACTCAATAGCAAAGTTATAATGCCATTTTCATTCTAGCATAAGCATAAACTCATCATTTTAGATCATTTCCAAGCTTAAATCACATCTAAATTAGCTTAATTGGATTAACATAGATTCATTTCTTGTTTAATCAATCTTAATTCATTCATTTAGCTTTGCATATTTGTGTGTTCTTGAGGCCTTTGAGGCAAAATAGGTTCCTCATACCTATTTTGTGTCATTTTGGGTCTTCATTAACCTCAAATCATCATTTATCTTGCATGCTCCAAGTGCTTGAGTTTGCACACCCACATCCATCTATATCCAAGCATATCAAACGGTGCATGGGCGCATCCGTTTTAGGCTTAAACTGAGGTGGCTTTGATTTTAGTTTGTTTACCATTAAATTTGATTTGATTATATGCTATGACGTTTGTTTGCCTTTGACCTTCAAAACAGGTTTAGGTGCACACTCAAATCCTAGCCTACACCCTTATAACAACCGTTCGTCAACCCTAACAATTAAGGGATGTTATCTAGATTCTTTGGAAAAAATACAACAAATGGGCATAATCCTCATAATTACTTTGCACCACCTTAGGTTGTGACATCATGCCATGCCCCTATGTCCCATACCTAAATATAATCAGGCACCATCATATCTTAGTGGGAACCTTTTATTGACTCTAACACAATGCAAATCCTACTACACCTACCAAGGCTCTAGCTTAGCATGTCCAAACCCTTAAACAAAAAATTAAGAACCTCCAAATAGGTGCACCTAAACGAATGTACACAATAACATATATTTGTCCTTATTCATTTGATAAGACACTATACATGCCACCTTATTTGAAAAACTTTGAAACACCCAAATTTGATAAATACAAGGAAAAGGTGATCCCTGTGACCACATCAGGGAATCTTTCACAGTGTGTATAAAGGTAGCCCATGGAAAAACTTACCTAATAAGACTATTTCCACAAAGTCTTAGTGGGTCTTCCACGGAGTGGTTTAGAATTGACTCCCTCTAGGGATAAGATCTTGGAATGAGCTTGTTGAAAAGTTCATATCCCACTACTTGCATAACATAATCATCGAAATCACCTTAATGGATCTTTATAAAACTAAAGAAAGGAATGGTGAAATCTTTTCCTCTTTCCTACACTAATGGAGGAACATAGCCTCTAAGGCATCCTTTCACATACCCACTAAAGAGAAGATCTAGATATTTATCTAGAGTTGCCAATTAAATATGATGAGTGAATTGAATTTGCAATACATTGAAAATTTTAAGGAACTAGCTAAGTAGGGACTAAAGGTTGAAAGATACCTAATTTCAAATGCATGATCAAGAAGGAAACTAATACCAAAACATCATATGACAAATTCAAATATTGGTCAAAATACAAAAATGTCAAAAATGATGACATAGCTTATGCTAAAGTTGAACAACCAATCCTATGTGTCCAAGCATCAATGAATGTCCCAAACACCAACAGCATGGTCACTCCTAGGGAGAATCCCTCATCCAACACTGTCAACAACCAATGAAGTTCTACACAAAGGAAAAATACATGAAAAAACTATATTCCTCTTGTTGAACCTCTTGAGAATATTTTGAAGAAACTTATACAATCGTATAATGTCCCCTTTTCCCAAGGTTGAAATCTATGAATAATAACATAATGAATAAAAAATATGTAATAAAAAATATAGTGAATATAATAAAATTAGAATATAAAATAGATAAAATAATAATTTAAATAAATAATAAATTATTGAATTAATTAATTATAATTATCACATATAAAGTCCATAAATTCAGTATATCAAATTTATTACATATTTTATATTAATCGAAATATATCATAATATGTATATCGGTAGCATAATAATATAATATATAATGAGAATAATACAATGGATAATAATAATTAATTAATATTAGTAAATAAATAATAAAACATAACTATAATAATACTAAATTAAATGAATAATAATAATTAAGTTAGAGGTTACAACAGTCATTAAGATGAAGGAAAGTAAGTTCCTTCATATTCTGAGAGATGGTGAGGCCACCATCAGCAAGAAGGACATTGCACATGGGTACACAACCATGAAAACTGGGGTAGAATTTGGAGACAAACTTGCTGACTTCATTGAACAAGTGAAAAGGACTAATCTTCCTACGGGAGGAAGTGTTACAGGGTCTGACACAACTGGCTACAGAGCACATGAAATCATTGGATACACTTTTGTATCCCTTGACTCTAATGAGTCAGATGCTGATCATGATGATTTTTTTGTGTAACTTTCCTTTATGCTTTTAGTTAAATACTTATAATATAGCTACTCTCTCGGTGTTGATAAATGTATTATTTTGAGCTCATTTTTGGTCTGGTTGGGATGGTTTATCCAGCTTTCAATGTAATATGTCATATACTCTAATGTAACTTTTTGGTTCCTCTAATATACAATAGAAATGCAATAGAAAAAATAATAATTAAGTAGATATATCATCACATAATATATAATATTAAATTTATATTAATAATATATTATCATATAATATTATATTTATATTCAATAGATTGATATTTTTATTAATATATTATATTATAAAACTTAATATAAAATCAAAACAGTTATATGTCGATAGATGACAATCAAGCAACGCGACCATTGATTCGCTCGTCCCTTCTCACATTAAGGAATTGAAAAACCCAGGGAGGATAAGACAATACAAAGAAAGAGATATCTACTCAACACTCAGCATTCTACCCCTTCAACTCAGCAAATAGAGAGTTAGCATTCGTACGAAGATCAATAAGTTACTCAGTTTGAGGGCCGCAAAGTTACAAATCGTGGATGCGGAGTTTAGAAGAAATTATTTATCAGAGTAGAAAAGACAAACACTTTTCATATGCATTGATAAAACATTCAATTACGAAGTTCACAGGAAGATCCTCGCACGTTCAAAGAGACAAAGGCTAAGAATAGAGATAATTATTTTTAAATTGTTGACTCATAAGGTCACTCTAGTATTAGTTTCTTTTGTAATCCATTTGATCCATCAAGGATCAATTCACATTACATCCAAACCCTTATATCAATATCATATCATAATTCATTTCTCATCATAAATACCATTCTGTCTTACCAAAAATATAATCTGAATAATTATACTTTGAATCCAATCTTTGAAGCATTTCAGTTGTAAGTGATATTGTCATCTCACTTCTCACTTATTGGGGAGTTCTAAATCATCTAATTTTTCTATTATAAATATCATTATCAATTGATTTGGAGGAATTATCAAACCCTAAACATTATATTAGAGAGTTATATGCAATTGAAAATTATAAAGAACCAGTCCCACAAATTAAGAAATCTTGAGAAGCATCAAAGCATCATCCTGCCATCCTGTGAATAGGAGTTTATGAAAACCTATCAAAGAAGAAAAAAGAAGACCATTATGAATGAAATAGCCAATGAGATGAGGTCCTATATAGAACAAACAAATCAAGCTCTTTTTAGTCAAATGGAGAAATCAAACCAAGCCCTCGTCCAAGCCTTATACATCATGGGGAATTCAATCAATAATCTGAAAATCCATTGCCCCCATGGAAGGGACGCTAGTTTGAATCATTCAGAAAATAATAATGCATCATCAACCTCAAGGATACCCCAACCTCCTTTCTTTCCAAGGGAAAAGATGCCAAGAGAAAAAGAAATAATGTATCAACCAATGAATAGCACCAATGAAATTGCAAGAGCTTATGCAAATCTTGAACCCCACATTAGAGATGTTGTGTCATTTAGAGAATTTTATGAAGACAAACGATGAGAGGCACCTAGGAGGAACACAAACAAAGAGCTCAAGCACAAAGTAACACTTCCAAACTTTAATGGATCGGGGAAGATCACAACTCACACATGGTTGCAAAAATTCAACACCTACTTCATCCTTAGTCCAATGGTTGAAGAAGATGTGCTTCAATTTGTCATACTCCATTTAGAAGGGATAGTACATGAATGGTGACGCAATGAGCTTCTCTCCTTGGGCCATTAAAATATAACCCCTTATCAAGAATTCTCTCAAAAACTCATTAATAGGTTTGATTACCAAGATCCAGAATGGTATTTTAAGGAACTTATACAACTTAAGCAACATGGACCAATAGAGGAATTTGCTAATGAATTTCAAAAACTTTCTATAATGGTCCCTGGTCTATCCCAAAGAAGACTCGCCTATCTATTTGTTGAAGGACTTAAGGACTCAATTAAAAGTATTGTAAACCCCCTTGAACAACAAACCTCGGTGGAAGCAATACAAAAGGATAAATAGGTCGAATCAAATTCTTCAAAAGAAAGACCTAAGAATTTTTCACCCAAGACTAAACAAAGGTATGGAGATTCAAGAAAGGATGATAAGGGATGAAAATGTTATTTATGCAAAGAACAATGGAATACAAGATACCAATTCAAGGGGAGAGATGAAATAATGAAGAAAGGTATATGTTTTAGGTGCAAAGAACCCTATGAACGAGGGCACAAGTGCAGAAAAGGAGCCAAGTCTGTAGAACTGAAGCAACACAAGATGAAGAAATGCCGCATTAATTTATTTAATTAATGAAGAAATGAACAAAGTATGATCAAGGAGATCTCAATAACATCCTATATACACATAAATTTGACACATTAAATCAAGACATAAAATTCCACATTTAATTTATTTAATTGAAGCAACACAAGATGAAGAAATGCCGCATTAATTTATTTAATTAATGAAGAAATGAACAAAGTATGATCAAGGAGATCTCAATAACATCCTATATACACATAAATTTGACACATTAAATCAAGACATAAAATTCCACATTTAATTAATAAATATCTTCTACTATATAGTTTAATTCAATTATTTAACCATATAGTTCATCCCTTCTAATTAATTCTTGATATCGCATTAATTTATTTAATTAAATCATCCCATCTCTTAATTAAATCCACATCATTTCACCCCATCCACCTCATCACATGACACCTCACCCTTGGCTAAAATAATTAATTTATATTAATTATTTATTATCTATTTTCTTTCAAACATTAATCCTATTTTTAAGGGATGGAAAGGGTATTCCCTCATGGCTATAATCAAGGGATTTATTTGGACACCTCATTTGGTCAAAGATGAGTCATAGCAACACTTGTGAAAAAGAGTCCTATGAAAGAAAGAGTCTTCTCTCATCACTCTCCTTGTCATTGTAGGAGGAACATTCCCCCTATTTTCACTCTCATATTCCAACTACTTCCTCATATCTCTCAAACTCAATAACCAAGTCAAGTCTAGTCACCTATTCTTACACACACTTGCCCAAATCAACTAAGGACATGTCTCATATCATGAGTAAATCTATAAATACCAAGCATTTGGAGAAGGAAAGATAGACACTTTACTTTTTCACATCGCTTTCATATGCATTCCATAGCTAGTTTCATGTTTTGGGGTTCCACTATCTTTGAAGTCCTCTATCTCTTGCATTATTATTGATACGGAATCATTGTTTTCATTCATGCACAATGAAACCTATTGATAATCTTAGATCATTTAGCTTCATGATCATCAATCATGCATCATGTTCATATACTATCATTGTATCTCATTTAGTGTATTTTATGCATTATAGATCATCCCTCATTCTTTGAGTAGTCATCCATATTTTGGTCAAATTGTTATCTAAGAGCCATTATGAAAGATCAAAAGTTGGGTCCTTGGAGATAAGAACATGAGATGCTCTTGTTTAAACTATCTTTGTTATTGCAATTTATATAAAATAGTTCATTGAATTAATGTTTCATGATGTGTTTAGTTTGATTTTAGATTTACTCTTTTCACTAACATACAATTTTGATGCCCACCGTAGGGCCTTGTCCCTATTTAAACAAGTTTATTGTATATTTGGTGAACAGATATAGAAATGAGATTTGTTAGCACCTTCAATTCGATATTTAGCACGTGTGGTCATCATATTAGTGATTTTGGATTCTTGTTTAGCACATTTTGTCTCTGTATTAGCGCCACTGGCCATTCTAGAAGTGCCTAATTCTACAATTTTAAGGCTTATTTGCACTTTTTAGAGCTCTAGAACCTTTTGTATGAACTTTAGTGCTTTTTGTATGAACTTTAGAGAATTTGGTCTAAAATTTAGCACATCTATTAAATCTAATAGCTCCTTTATTCATTATGTCATCTCCTCTAGTAAATCTGATAGCTCCGTTGGTTAATTTTTCAGCTCCTCTGATAGCTCCTTTTGTCATTCTCTTAGCTCCTTTGGTATGAAATTTATCACCTTTGGTCTAAACTTTAACACCTCTAGTAAATCTAATAGCTCCTTTGGTCATTTTGTCAATTCCTCTAATAAATTAGATAGCTCCTTTTGTCATTTTTTCATCTCCTATTGTGTGAATTTTAGCATCTCTGGTAAATCTAATAGCTCCTTTGGTCTAAACTTTAGCTCCTCTAGTAAATCTTTCATCTTCTTTGGTTTTTACTTTGGCACCTAAGGATTTTTAGATTCTAACTACTATTATGATGATATGACTGACATTTCAAAATTTAAGAAGGTAGTATGCCACATTCCTGGGTTTAGATCATGAAAGGTATTCGAAGCAAAGATTTCTCACAAAAAACAATAAGAGAAGGCCATCGAAGCCATCCATGTTGAAGACCAATGGGAAAGTTTAGATATATTTCAATACTACAAGCATGTCAATTGAAATATAATGGTCGCATAAATATCCCTCTTCTCATGTCAACTCCATAATTTAGAATTGATCCTTATTACACTTAGATTTCATTTGATCAAATTGGATATTTCTATGCTACTAATGTCTTAATTTCAAGAAGTTTGAGAAAATTATGACAATACTTCTAGGTTTTAGATCTAGAAAGGCGTTGAAGAAGAGGCACACAAAGATAGAACATCAACAGTGAATATAAATATTAGATCAAAGAGATGAAGAGAGAAAAGCTTGGGATCATTATGCAAACATCATCAATCTTTACCAAGCAAGGTATAATTTATCAGTTGATAGGAATGTTCACTGGGATGCTTAACCATAAGATTTTGTGTTGGTTTGTATTGTGATCAACTAATATGTTTGAAGGGGATGCTAAGGATATGGAACAATAACTTTGGTAAGTGAAGAATAAAAATAAACAATAAAAAATATGTCTAGCCTTTGCTAGCATCGAATGAGGTAACAATTGATCCCTTTACATTGTATTAGCTTGTAAAATTTCAATTCAACATTTAGCTTAAATAGAAGAGAAAAATAGATTCACAAATGAAACATTAGGCCTATTCCCTTCACTTTCTTAATTGAATCAAAATGCTAAACATATTAAATTTTAGATAAAAATGAGCCAGGAAATTTACAAACACTAAATTGAAGCCTTCATATTTGTGGACAGAAAGCATTAGGTATATGCTCTTCACTTTTCAAGTGAATAAAAAAGCCAAACATTCTCTAGTCCCTTTGGGTTAAAAGGTTTTGAAATGAACCATGTTAATTACGTTTGTGAGGTGAAAAACAATTAGGATATGCTCTTACCCTTTTTAGGGTAATCAAACTCCCAGACCTATTGATCATTTCAAATTTATTTCTTTCCTTAAACATGCTATATCTTTAGTGGGCTCGCCTCCCGAGAACATGCCTTAACGAGGCCGATGAGAGGGACAACCCAAAGTGGGAACAAGGTGAAGCCAACCTATTCCACCCACTATAAATAAATATCTTATTGAATTTAAAGATCGGAGGGCAAAAATATCAAATGTCTAGTCTCGTAGGGATATAGGCCTCAATCACGCTTGTGCGACTACGTGTTTTGTGTATGATTAATTTGATATTTTTGTTATTTGATATGATTCGTAGTTAAAATAGCATGAGCCTAACTTTTTATCCATGTTGAACCAATTGACCTTAGGTAGCTTGCTTGAAATTATTATTATTTTTGTAAAGGACTCGTGGAAATGATCTAAAACATACACTCTTTTTAATAGCATTCTAAGAGAAAAACAAGTGTCTGCAATGTGTGTTGTGATTGTCAATACAAATACAAGAGATCATCTATTATAAAAAACTTGAAACACTTTCTTACAATAGCTTACTTGTTCCCAAGCCAGTTACAAAAGTTGAGAATCTTGAACATACTTTGTGTGGTGTTACATGTTTTTAGGTGTCTAGGGACAATTACAAAAGTCTATGCTACATTTTTTGAAGAACATTATGTAAAAGATCATCCAAATAAAGCAAAATCTAACCTTTAAAACATCAAAATCCTTAGATTATCTCTTTTTTCTCATTGATCAACTCCTTTTCTCACTATTCAATGCCTTTTTCCCACTGTTCAGTGCCTTTTTCTCACTATTCAATGTCTTTTGTTGACTTTCCTGTGCCTTTTTCATATTTTTCAATGCCTCTTGCACACTGTTCACCACCTTCAATTCAACACCATAAAATAGTGAGTATACCCGCACATTTGGAGAAATTTTTGAAAACACTTTTGAGTACCCATTTTCAAGCTTAGCCAAATAAGATCATCACCTTTGGAATAGGTATACACTTCAAAAAAATTGAAATAAACCAAGGTTCATTTCACGTCTGTTAGGACAAGATTGTATAAATTCAAAGCAATCCAAAGTCCTAGTGGTGAAATTACACTAGAAGAGGTATTTTCTCACAAGAAAGTTCAATCTCAACCACAAGTGGATAGACCTTAATAGGAAAATCCAACTCAAGAAATGAATCAAGACCAAAAAAATATGGAAAGAGAAGGGAATGAATAGCATGGGGAAAATCAAAATAATAAAAACAAAAACACCCATGATGATAGTAGTAGTGATGAAGGAGAACTCACCTACAAAAATGTGTGAGAAGCACAACGAAATCCTAAATTCCAAAATCTCATGGAAAGAGTCCTTGACATGGATAGGGAAAGATACTTTTTGAACCTCACACAACAACGGGTCAAACTACCTCATGACTATGATACAACAAATCTCAAACAAGATTAGGATGAGGTAAACCCCATGGGGGCCATAAACATACATATTTAGTCCCTTCAAAAACAACTTGATGATATGAAAAGAGGGACTTCCACCAAACAATACACTTTGGAGTCTATTTGTCCATATCTATTTTACAAAAGTTTGAATATGATACCCTTTCCATCAAATATCGAGATCCCAAAATATGATAAATATTGTTGCGATAGGAAAGATAAAATATTGAGAGGGGAGGGGTCAATCAATACCCTCAAAAACTTTTACTGAATAAACAATCTTCAATAGTAGTGTCTATTTAACTAACTCGTTCCATTGTATGCAACATACATTCAAATAGCTTTGCAAATGTAATGTGTATGAAAACAAACAATAAACCAAACATGAAATGTAATCACATGACACTAGTATTTTGGTTATGCATAAACCCTTGTTAGAAGGTAAAAACTATGGTGGGGATGACAGCCACAAATTCTTCACTACTCCGGTCAATAAAGTATGTCGGTTAAGGATACAAGTGTGATCACTTCTGGTGATCTTACCCTGTTAGGAGAAACTTCAGATTGATTAGATCTACCTTGTGAGAGGATTTTAGCAACACTAAGTGTGCACTCGGTTAAGAGATTTACAACAGACTGTTTTGGATTAAGGTAAAAACAAGTTTTGAATGGGCCCCAAAACCATTTACAAATAGTTTTTGGAGGGAACAATAACCCGGATACAAGCAGTAGGAAGAATTAGCTTAAAAGAAAGAGAGACAGCTGGGGAACAAGATAAACCTTAAGATTTACAACAGACTGTTAAGTCTACTTTGTTATGATATTTTCAATCCTTCTAAAATGATTAGAAGATAACAAAAAATATCTATAAATGACAACTATGACTTGTCTGAATCAGATCAATGAAATACCAATTCAATTTCACCTTGAAGTGTAGTATATTTTCCTATGTTCTGTTTGATAGCCTGGTATGTTTCTGAATAAACTGAATACTAACTCTGATAACTGCTATGTCATGTAAACCTTGTTTGAATTTTGATGTCTTGAAGGTGGCTACTACTTCATGAACTCCTTCTTGATGTTATGTCAAAATGACATCAATTACAATTATATAGAAAAAAAATTTCACCTAATTAGGTTTACAACATCTTAGAAAACCTAAGATCTACAGTGTACAAAATAACCTAGATCTAAATATTACATAGGAATCATCACAACATTTAATGATTACATCCATAATAAATGTGTCTCGATCTTGGTAATACATTTCTAGATCCTTGTAAACTGTTTGCATAGATAAATGTGTCATTACTGATTACTATGTTGTTTCCTAAATAACTCGATAAACACTGCATTCTATGTTCAGTGAATAACCTGATGCTCGATGTGTAGAATGCTCAGTGTTCACTGACTCGGTGCTTGGTATAATTTGATGCTCGGTAAACATATTCAGTTAGACCTATATACATTTAGCTTTTGGTTTTGCCTTGTGATTGCTCGGTATGAAGGCTTTGTAAGTTCAACCAACTAGTATGTATAACTTCTTATTTCATCTTTTACCGACAGGTCAGCATAGATTACCAACTAAGTTTAGTTGATAATAATGACAATACTTAATGCTCAAATAGAGATAACAATCTCCCCCTTTGGCATTAGTATCAAAACCAAAATGTATATGTGTCGAATCTCAAAAAAATTCTAACTCTATATATACATATACGAACTCTTCTACAAAAACTCCCCCTCGGTGCATGCTCCTGGTAGTAGTGAAGTACAGTGGCATATACAAGTTTTCCCCCTTTTTGAAAAGAATTCCAAAAACAAAAATGTACCCACAACTTGTCAAAAATGTTCTGGTGGGTTTTCTTCAACGAATCCAAGAGGTTTTTCCATTCCTCTTTCAAGTTGGTGAGAGCAATGTGCTCAAGACCGACTTGTGCATGCATATCAAATATGTTCTCTAAAACTGATATCTCTAGTGTAGTGACCAACACTTTTGCCTTCTCAATGTGTCATTCCATGATTTTGAGGTGAGGAAGAAGCTCGACTTGTAGCTCGGTGACTTGGTCACTTATGTTGTCTTCATGCTTCCTTAGGTTTGTTCTCAACTGCCTTAATTCTTGTACTTTTAGGATATTCTTATGAAAAGCATGTGGCTCAGTGAGAGAAGTATTTGCACAGACTATGATATTTGCATCTATCTTATTGATCGTTTCACTGACTGTGAAATTACAATAAACTTTAGTTTGATATTATTATTTTTCTTGATTTTTGTATATGATAATCCTTATTCAGACCTGCTGTATATAATTCATCTCAAATACAAAAATATTTATCAATATATATATGTCTTTGCACATAGAAGGAGACGTGACTCATAAATGAGTCACGTCCCTTCAATACCGATGCCCTTTCATAACAAATTACCTTTACCGATAATCGAATATTAAAGACTGCACTTTACATATATTGTAACTACGATATATGTAAAGTGCAGTATCGTATGTTTTTGTATTATATAAGCCACGGGTAACATACTGCACGATATACATATTGTAAGATATGTATACCGTGCAGTATGTTATATGAATTAACAATCATATAACATATTGCATACGATATCCGATATATATATATATATAACAGTCGGTATGGTGGCCGATATGCATAACAGTCAATATGGCATCCGATATATATCATAGTCGGTACTTGGTATAGCAGTCGATATTAATTGGTATGTATTATCGTATCAATAATACATATTAACAATATGTATTATTGATATGATAATATCATATCACATCAATAGTGCAGATCAATATATATATAAGGCTTAGTTATATTATTATATATATATATATATAAGTATATTGATAATATTAGATATACATAAATATGTAATATTATCAAGTATATATATATTAATATAGAATATTAATATAAAATTATCTAATCATAGCTATTCATTGTTAACACTCCCTCTTAGCTAGATAAGATAATTTTCACTTTATGTTAGCATCATATTTTCATTTGAAATGAGGAATCACCATTCATTGTGACACCTAGTTTCCATATCATAAAGATATGAGGAATCACCATGCATTGTGACACCTAGTTTCCATATCCTAAAGATATGAGGAATCACCATGCATTGTGACACCTAGTTTCCATATCCTAAAGATATGAGGAATCAACAACTGATACCTATTTCCATATCACAACGATATGAGGAATCAACAACTGATACCTATTTCCATATCACAACGATATGAGGAATCAACAACTGATACCTATTTCCATATCACAACGATATGAGGAATCAACAACTAATACCTATTTCCATATCACAACGATATGAGGAATCAACAACTGATACCTATTTTGTATCACAGTAATAGTGATACAAGGATATATTAAATATAACACTATATCATATTTTATATAACCTCATTATGGTATGTGCACTAACAGATAATTTGTTTACCATAACAACACCACATTACAAGATCGTCATCTCATAATCAAATACAAGTGTTCATTATCTAAGAAGTCGTCACCTCTAGAAATGTCCACAGGATGGATGAGCCCATAAAATAACATTTATATATTATATATAAAATCATATTACAATCATACCAAGAGTTTTCCTAAAGTGATCAACTTTCACCTTTGGAAGAGCTTTGGTGAGAATATCAGCAGTTTGATTTCCTGTACAAACATATTCCAACTGGAGTACCTTTCTTTCTGCCATATCACGAACATAGTGATAAGGAATCTCAATGTGCTTTGATCTATCATGAAATACAGGATTTACTGATAACTTGATACAGCTTTGATTGTCACAGAAGATAGTAGTTGGTGGTAGAGTTTTACCAAATAGTCCACTGAGTAGTTTCCTAAGCCATACTGCTTCTTTAGCTGCCATTGAAGCTGCAATGTACTCTGCCTCTGTAGAGCTTTGAGCTACTGAAGATTGTTTTCTACTGATCCAAGACACCATAGCTGATCCCAAGCTAAAACAACATCCTGAGGTACTTTTACGATCAATCACACTTCCAGCCCAATCTGAATCAGTGAACCCATGAAGGTTTAATTCTGTCCTATCATACTTGAGTCCATAGTTTAATGTACCTTGGAGATATCTCAATACATGTGTAGCAGCAGTAAAGTGAATTTCTTTGGGATCACACATGAACTGACTTAATGTGTTTACTGAGAAACAAATGTCAGGTCTGGTATTCCCTAAGAACATTAGAGATCCTATTAATTGTCTGTATAAAGAGATATCTGCAGAAGGAGATTCTGATGTTGCTTCCTTTAGTTTATGAAAATTTATTTCCATGGGTGAAGACATGGGTCTACAATTCAACATGCCAAATCTCTTCAAGATATCAAGGGTATATTTGCCTTGATTCAAAATAATACAGTCTGATTTCTGCCAAACTTTTAGACCAAGAAAGTAGTGTAGAAGACCTAAGTCCTTCATATCAAATTCTTTGGCTAAGTCTTTTACATTGTTGAATCAAATAGTCTTCCCCTGTAATCAGTAAATCATCAACATATAATATGATTATCAACATATAACCTTTGTTTACCTTGAAGTATAGATTTGGATCAGCATCATTTATTTTTTTTTTGGAAAATCCTAACTTTGTTAGATAGCTGTCTATTCTAGCATACCAAGCTCTGGGGGCTTGTTTAAGTCCATATAATGCTTTCTTCAACTTACATACATGTGTTTTAGGATCATGAATCTCAAATCCTTCAGGTTGTTCTAAGTATACCTCTTCTTCAATACTTCCATTTAAGAAGGTTGTTTTAACATCCATTTGATGAACTTTCCAACCTTTGGCAGCTGCAATGGCTAGAACTGTTCTAATAGATGTGTAACGTGCAACAGGAGCAAATGTTTCTTCATAGTCAATCCCTTCCTTTTGAGAGAAGCCTCTTGCTACAAATCTTGCTTTGTACTTTTCAATGCTACCATCAGCTGCATGTTTGATTTTGAATAACTATTTAGATGATACCACAGATTTTGATTTTGGTCTTGGTACAATATCCCACACATCATTCTTTATGATAGATTGATATTCTTCTATCATTGCATCCTTCCATACTTGTTGTTGAATTGCATCAGATACATTTGTAGGTTCTAAGTTAGAGAGTTCACTCATGAGTGCTGCATAGCTGGATAATATGGAAGGCCTTTTTCTTTCTCTGACTGTTCCTGGAGGAGCACCAAGAGTCTTTCCTTCTTCTATGAGTTTAGTGGCCCAAAGTGGTCTCTTCTTAGGATTTTCTAGTGTGGATCATTTTCTTCTTCCTCAGAGTCCTCCTTTTGAGTTTCCTGTGAAGTGTTTTCTTTTGATGGAACAAAAGTCTCTTGCTCTTGTGAATTTATACTTTTAGAGCAAGCTGTATCTTCCTCAAATATTACATCTCTACTTAATTCAACAAGGTTCTGCCCAGGTATATAAATACGATATGCTTTTGAGGTTTCACTATATCCTACAAAGATACCTTTCTTCCCAGACGGTTCTAACTTTGTTCTCTTTTCCTTAGGAACATGAATGTAGATTGGACATCCAAATATTCGAAGATTACTTATATCAGGCTTTGTCCCTGTGAATGCTTCTTCAGGAGTTTTATTTTCAATGTGTGAGTGTGGCCATCTATTTTGTATGTATACGGCTGTATTTGATGCTTCTGCCCAAAGAGAGGTATCAAGGTTTTGATCAAGAAGCATTGCTTTGGTGGCCTCAATAATAGTTCTATTCTTTCTTTTAGCTACCCCATTTTGTTGTGGATTATAAGGTACGGTGTACTCCCTCTTAATCCCAGCCTCTTTAAAAAATTGTTTGAATATTTCAGATGTGTATTCTTTTCCATTGTCTGTTCTCAAAATTTTAATTTTCTTTCCAGATAGATTTTCAATAATAGATTTGAAGTCTTTAAACTTACTTAGTACTCCCTCAGATTCTTTGTACTTAAGGAAGTAAATCCAGGTCTTTCGTGAGAAGTCATCAACAAAGATTATATAGTATTTGCAGCCTCCTATTGAAGAAACAGACATGGGTCCACATAAATCTGAATGTATCAATTCTAAAACCTCATTAGTTCTGCTTACACTAATTTGAAATGTTCCTTTTGTGTTTTTGCCTAGTGCACACCCTTTACATGCACCAGAATGATATTGTTTAAGTTTTGGTAATCCATTAACCAAATTTTCCATAGAAGATAAAGTTTTATAATTTAAATGTCCTAATCTTCTATGCCATACTTCATTTAAATTTGAAATGTCATTTACTAAGACTTGATTTATATCACTATTTAATTCATATAAGCACCCTTGTCTTCTTCCTATGGTATTAGCTTGTTTGAAGGTTAAACCTTTAGGCCATGCTTTTACTTTGCCATCCATGAAAGTTACTCTATACCCATTATCTTCAAGTGCCGATATGGATAAAAGGTTTCTCTTGATTCCTGGGACAAATAGGACTCCTGTGAGTTGAATTGAGATACCGGTCTTTAGTTTGATTGTGCATGTCCCAATGCCTCTTACTGGATAAGAGGAGTCATCTCTAATGGTTACCTCTTCATCTGATTCTTCTGACATGGTTTCTAGTAGTTCTTTGAACCCTGTAATGTGACGTGAGGAACCGCTATCAATAACCCAAATGTTCTTGTTTGGAACTTGATTTGAGAGTGCAGAGTAGAGTACAAATTGATCCTTCTTGATTTCTTCATTGGGCTTCTTCTTGGATTTGGTAAAAGAGGCTTGATGATTCTTGTAAGGACAATTTGTTACAATATGTCTGGGTTTGTCACATCTAAAGCATTTAACATGAGATAGGTCTCTTTTGGGATACTCCGTATTGAATTTCTTCTTTCTGAAATGTTTGAATTTCTTCTTCTTGTGAGTATTTACATTTAGTGCATGATTTTCTTCATCATTGATCTTTTTCTTTAATCCTCTTTTATCTAACCTTGATTCTTCTTGAAGACAATCTGTTCTTAATCGATCAAATTTTGGAAACTTGGATCTAGCACTTATACCAGCAACAAAGGTTTCCCAAGATTCAGGTAGTCCATCTAGAGCAATTAAGGCTAGTTCCTTTCCATCAATTTCATGGCCTAGTAGTGAAAGTTGATCTCTTAATGCTGATACCCTTAGAAAGTATGCATTTATTTTCTCATTCTTATTCATACTAATCTGGTTCATTTCTCTTTTCAAAGCTAGTTTCTTGCTAGCATTATTTATTTCATATGTTTTCTCCAATGCCTTGTACATCTCATATGCCTTATCATATTTGGATAGGATTGGTACAATATGATCTCTGACCCCATCGATAATTATCTTCATGGCTTTGTCGTTCCCTTCATTCCAATTTGATAGATCGGGTTCCGCTTCTGGCTTAACCTTGTCTGGTTTAATAAAAGTTTCAACTTTATTTTCTTTTAGCAGCATTATGATTCTTATCTTCCATGATTGGAAGTTATCAGCCCCTGCAAGTCTGTCCTCAAATCTGATCATGTTTGCCATTTTATAATATCTTAAGTTTATTAAATTTCTTTAAATTTCAGAACCTTAGCTCTGATACCATGTGAAATTACAATAAACTTTAGTTTGATATTATTATTTTTCTTGATTTTTGTATATGATAATCCTTATTCAGACCTGCTGTATATAATTCATCTCAAATACAAAAATATTTATCAATATATATATGTCTTTGCACATAGAAGGAGACGTGACTCATAAATGAGTCACGTCCCTTCAATACCGATGCCCTTTCATAACAAATTACCTTTACCGATAATCGAATATTAAAGACTGCACTTTACATATATTGTAACTACGATATATGTAAAGTGCAATATCGTATGTTTTTGTATTATATAAGCCACGGGTAACATACTGCACGATATACATATTGTAAGATATGTATACCGTGCAGTATGTTATATGAATTAACAATCATATAACATATTGCATACGATATCCGATATATATATATATAACAGTCGGTATGGTGGCCGATATGCATAACAGTCAATATGGCATCCGATATATATCATAGTCGGTACTTGGTATAGCAGTCGATATTAATTGGTATGTATTATCGTATCAATAATACATATTAACAATATGTATTATTGATATGATAATATCATATCACATCAATAGTGCAGATCGATATATATATAAGGCTTAGTTATATTATTAAATATATATATATATATAAGTATATTGATAATATTAGATATACATAAATATGTAATATTATCAAGTATATATATATTAATATAGAATATTAATATAAAATTATCTAATCATAGCTATTCATTGTTAACACTGACCTTGACAGTGAATGTTTCCACAGTGCATAGTTTAAACAAAATTTGTATAATTTTTTGAGTTATGGAATTTAGCTTGGTTATAACCTCATAAATCTTTACCTTATTGACTGCCACTTCTTGGCTAATCTTTTCTACTAATTTCACTTGAATTTTAGCTTCTTCCCTTTCTTCTATCCTTTTCTCAATATCTATGTCTGGGGCATTGATAGCACTTGTAAGAGTGGCAAGTTGGTCCAAAATAGGTGTGTCTTCATTAATTTGGATGCCAGGTACAACTTGATGTAGAATGTCTCTTACATCCTCTAGAATTTGCTTGCTCCTACTCTCCTTCCTGAGCTTTTCTTGTGTAGCTTTTCTTGTACATAACCCTCCATATTTCCTTAATTCTTTTGGGTCTCACTAGTAAATTTTACCTTAAATTTTGACGAGAATTAGTCAAATTTTCTACAACAATTGGTCGAATAAAAGACTAAAACTGTCATCGATCTTTTTTCATTGAATTTTCTACATGTTGATTAATAGTTGAAATTTCGACCACACTACTAGTCAAATTATCAACTGCAACAATCCCTTGGAACTGGAAGCATTGCCGTCGATTTAATTGGTGATGTGGTCACAATTTTGACCATACGATAGGTCGAATTATCCACCAATGTTTGTAGAAATTATCGTCGAATGCATAGCATTCTGGTTGAATTTAGTGCTGTGAAATGGTCAAAATTTTGACCAATACTATTTTTTATTTTTTTTAAATGTTTATTAATTACACAGCTTAAGCTGAATAGGATGCCTAATACCACCTCAGCCTTTTATTTCCTCAAAAGTGTCAATAGTGACATCATTCAAAAGAATAGCATATATGTGTTTCCTCAAAAGAATATTATAGATGTCTTCTATTTAGCACAATTAGAAAGCTTCGTTTACCTACAGATTTGTGTGCTTGTCTGAGTTTGATACGCAGATATAAATTGGTATTCAGATATAAATTATTGAGCTTCTCTTTGTTTCGATAATAGTTTAACATTCTCTACTTAACAGGGCCAACCACATGAAGTTGGAAGCTCATCTGGCCCCTCCTAGGATCCTCTTATGACCCTTTACAACATTTTAAGACCTCTAAGATGTATTCTTAGAGGTCATAAACGGTCGTAAACACTCATTCTGTTGGTTGTTGCCAGCTTCTCTTTGAGCTTCTCTTTGTTTTGAGAATAGTTTAACATTCTCTGAGAAACATAATTGTAGGCATCATGGTCACATTTTTTTGGAGACAATGTAATTGAGTGGTATACCCAGACGATGGAGAGAAACTTCTGCACCTCTAGATCCAAGTTGTTATCCATCCCGCAGTGTCAACTTGGAATCGGAGGTGCAAAAATTGCTCTTTGTGTAGGTATACAACTCAATTATGTTGTCTCCAAAAAAATGTGACCATGATGCCTACAATTATGTTTCAAGAATAGTTTAATTAACATTCTCTACTTAACAGGGCCAACCACGTGAAGGTGGAAGCTCATATGGCCCCTCCTAGGAGCCTCTTATGACCCTTTACAACATTTTAAGACCTCTAAGATGTATTCTTACAGGTTGTAAAGGGTCATAAGGGGTCCTAGGACACAACAACCAAGAAACATAAATGTAGGCATCATGGTCACAATGTTTTGGAAACACAACATAATTGAGTGGTATACCCAAACGATGCAACACAACCACTACTCCTGTAGTTCTAAGTTGACACTATGGGATCCAAAAACCAAAGATAAGGAATCTATATATGGTTTTTGGATCCACAATGTCAACTTAGAACTGCAGGAGTAGTGGTTGTGTTGCATTTTCTAGGTATAGCATTCAATTATGTTGTGTCTCCAAACAATTGGGACCATAATGCCTACATTTATGTTTCTCAGCTGTTGCGATACCTACATTTATGTTTTGTAGCTATCATGTTTATTTATATGTTCTTTGTGTTTGGCTTCTCTCCCTCACATCGAAAATAAGATTTTTCCCACTCTAAATCGAGAATGTGCATGCAACACAAGTAGAATATGCACAAACAGCAGGAGGAGTTTTTAAACACAACACATTTACATTTTCGCAATGGTCTATAACTTAAAATATGCAATTAAAGACCTCTATCAAAAATGCAACCCTGTTTTGTTTTTCAACTCCGCCTGATATCCATGCATATTCTGTGAGATTGCATATTGAACTAGGCTTCTCCTTCTGCATTTCCTGAAACCAAGAGACTATCATAGTTAACATATAAATGGCACGTCTCATCATCACAACTAATCCACCTTAAACAATTGAATATGTTTTCTTGTATTAAATATTCATTAATCAAAATTTGAATAGAAAATGTATACCTTGAGTACTACAATTCACATTAGAATCGATGCCTCCATCGTGCTCAGCCGGTGCAATATCAATATCCGCAGGCTGCATTCCAATGTAAATAATAGATTTAGATGACGATATCATAGAAATGCCTAATTCATAATCCATTGTTTGTTCTCTGAAACACTAAATTAGGGATTTATGCAATATCCTCATCTGTATCTATAGCTATTGCCTCTGTTGTTGCAGGTGCTTTTCCCCTATTTGATATTTATCTTCAAGTGTCCACACTCGTTTTGTTGGTTTTTGCCAGGTTTTCTTTGAGCTTCTCTTTGTTTTGAGAATAGTTTAACATTCTCTGAGAAACATAATTGTAAGCATCATGGTCACATTTTTTTGGAGACGATGTAATTGAGTGGTATACCCAGATGATGGAGAGCAACTTCTGCACCTTTGGTTCCAAATTTTTCTCCATCCCATAGTGTCAACTTTGAATAGTTTCATCCCTAATGTGACCATGATGCCTACAATTATGTTTCAAGAATAGTTTAATTAACATTCTCTACTTAACAAGGCCAACCATGTGAAGGTGGAAGCTCATCTGGCCCCTCCTAGGAGCCTCTTATGACCCTTTACGACATTTTAAGACCTTTAAGATGTATTCTTAGAGGTTGTAAATGGTTGTAAAGGGTCATAAGGGGTCCTGGGACACAACAGCTAAGAAACATAATTGTAGGCATCATGATCACATTTTTTTGGAGACAACATAATTGAGTGGTATACCCAGATGATGAGATCAACTTCTACTCCCCTGGTTCCAAGTTGACAATGCGGGATCTCAAGACCATAGATAAGGAATAAATCGAGAGAGCGGAGGAGGGCCATAACAACAAAAATAATAGAGGACAAACCTCAAGTTAAATGAGGCAACTGCAAACATTTTAATAGAATTTTATTAAAATGTTTACAATTACCTCATTTAACTTGAGGTTCGTCCTATATTATTTTGGTCTTTATGGCCCTCCTCCGCTCTCTCAATGTATTCCTTATCTATGGTCTTTGGATCCCGCAGTGTCAACTTGGAATCGGAGGAGCAAAGGTTGTTCTCCATCGTCTGGGTATACAACTCAATTATGTTGTCTCCAAAAAATTGTGACCATGATGCCTACAATTATGTTTCTCAGCTATTGTGAAATCTACATTTATGTTTCTCAGTTGTCGTGTTTATGTGTATGTTTTTTATGTGTTTGGGAAGATATTTTTCTAGCCTGAGCCTAGATCCTTTGGCAATTAGCTTAATAATAATTGTAGATGACAGATGAGCAATTGGCTATCCAAGAAAAAGCCCATAAATGAACTATATGTACCCCAATTAATGTGCCCTCTGTGCGTACCCAAATGATATATTTGAAACAACAAGGGTAAGGCTAAATTTACCCTTGTTGTTTCAAATATATCATTTAGGTATGCGCAGAAGGCATGGGAATTGGGGTACATAGTTCATTTACAAGATTTTTCTTGGGAAGCTAATTGCTCAGCTCTCATTTGCTTCATTTATTATCAAGCTAATTGTCGAAGGATCCAAGCCCAAGCTAGAAAGACGTCTTCCCATTCTGTTTAAGCCATATTTCTTGTTCTTGTCAAACTTCCTTGGTACAGTAGGCCTGCTCTTTGCAGTACTCTTCTTCCGCGAGACTTGATACTGTGTGCTATAAATGTGTCACACTTCTATGAATCATTACATGCAAGGAAACTCAAAAATGAGCCCTCACAAATTGATCCATAGCTCCCTAGGCATGGAGTGCAAGGGGTTTTAAGAATGCTCTCAGCTAGAGCTATTTAGCCTATAACCTTGCTAGTAAACCATGCAATGGGAGATTCAATGAAGACAAGGGCAAGAATGCCAATATCCTCAAGAATCAAGAATGAAAATGCAATGCAACTATACTAGAAATGAGAATGCAAGTTAAGCTATGAAAGGAAATATGAAAGTGTTACAACCCAAGCTAATTAATCTATGTGAGCTAATCTAGAGCATAGAAATGAAGCTAATCTAAGAAAGCATAAATATGAAGCTAAGCTAAGAATGCAAGAATGAGATGTAGATACTAAGAATGCTCCAAATCTTCAAAAGCTCCAAAGTGACCTAGAAATCCTGCAGCATAAAGTTAGCATAAAAAGTTGGGGATCTAGAATGAAAAAGAGAGCTCTTCTTTTAAAGGAAATGAGAAAGAATGGACCATGGAGATTAAGAGGCAAAAGATTTAATCAATGGTGGAGCTTAAAAGAGGAGAAATCCATGTGCACACATATCCTCCAATGAGAAAATAAGAGTTGACTTTTGTGTCCATATGAGACAAAAAGTGTTTTTTCCCTTTATAAAATAAAAATAATGCTTTATTTGTGCAACTTAGGATAAGAGGAAAAGTGGGGGCTTTTTATTTATTAAAAGGGGAGAAAATATTCCTTTTAAATAAATAAAGACTTAGGATAAGATGGTTAGCCCATAGAAAATAATCGAATAAATGATAGAGCTAGGATTTGATCAAGAGCAAGCAATTGATAATTTAGCAAAAGGGGCTAATAGTCTAGGTGACCATTTTTAGGTGTATACATTTGCCCCTCTTTGACTAATGTGTGATCGATCTGGGAACACATGCAGTCAAAGAATGATGTTGAAATGTGAGATCGATTTGGGATCACAAAGCAACTCAGATTAGCCAAGAAAGCAAGAGATAGTCAAGAAGGCAAGCAATAGCATTCTGACTCCAAAGAATGAAGTGCAGAGAGAGCAAATCCTGCATAGTCAGCCTGGTAGCGACAGTACTGAACACTTAGGAAAGAGATAACCAATAAGATATGATGTGTCTACCCCCTCGGGATCGAAAGCGAAATCCAGGTAGAGGGAAAGCATAAGCAAGAGCAACATGATCAAATCACTAGAAATCATAATCGAAGAAAGAGAATAGAATAACCATCAAGCAGTGAAGATATGCCCCACACATGAGACACGGGGCACGAACCTATCGGTCCCTCAACCCGTAAACACCATGGAGAGAGGAGTTGAACTTGGGATTGAAAGTGAATGAAAGACTAGAAGTTTGAAAAAGATGGAGATGAAGAGGTGAAGAATACCCCAGCGAAGATCGAAGGATCAGGCCTCAAAAGGTCAGCCAACTACGTGAAAGAGGGGGAAAAGGTGATTTGGATGAGCAAGGTGAACTCGGATTTCGGTTTTGATCCCGAAATGAAGAGAAAATGATGTGATATGAAAGACAAGAAGTGAAAGACATGATCAGGAAGAAGCGAAAGGTGAGTGCAGTTGATTAACAAGTCCACAAAAGATAAAGGAGAGCTCTCTCCATATGCAAGATGCAAAACTAACTAACATGAACCTAAGAATGCAAGCTACATGAAAAGTGGTTTACTTGCAAGGTTACAATGCTAATAGACATCTAATATTCATCATCAAGCATTATTGGTAGCGTCGCAAGATCATACAATACACACTAGCATAACTATGTGAATCTAAATATGATCTATATCAGATAGAAATGTGGAAATCCCACCTAGGCATCAAAGACATGTAGGTCAAGATGACTAGTGCAGTGAGATTACCTAAGTTTGATATAGCAAGATTATGCTCGCATCGAGACACAAGAAAGTCAAGATGACTATAAGCATGCACTTGCGAAACAGTCAAGGATAATACCTTGTAGGTCCATAGTGTCAAGTAAGACCAACATAAATACTCATGACAGTGAGGACCAACAAGATATACCCACAAGCAGATAAAGAAATAAAACATGTTCTCATACCCTTAGTCTTCTAGCTATGCATCATCGAAAACAATCATAGGGGGAGAACACTCAGCAAAGAAATCATCATAGACAACATGCAAAGAAATAAAGTCAAACAAATCTCAGCAAGTCAAGTGTGTGTGTGTAGGTCATAGAGTCAAGCTTTGAGTATCACATCTGCCAATGAAAAATATTGCATCATATAGACTATGGGTAGGACATCTGATAAGTGTTAAGAAACACTCGACGCTAGGGTAGTGTTGAAAAACACAGTTGGGGTGGCGTTGAAAAACACCGTTTGCGAGGTGCCTAAGAAATCCAGACGCACAAAGAGACCCAAGATAAGCTTAAAACAACGTATGCCCCCTAGACTAAGACAAGAGTCAATTCTAGGCTAGGAGAGGCAAAGTGAGAAGTGGAGCGAATGAGCGCCACGCAAGACTGATAGACATAGGTGCAGAGGGTCTCAAGTAGTGCCTGTTTCCAGGTTTTCACCACTTGATAGATTTATTGCAAAAAAATTTTCAGGACTTTTTATAATTTTTTTGTATTTTTGCTACCAAGGAGCCTATTTCCAAGTTTTCACCAAGGCACTTTTTCAATTTTTTTGATTTTTTAAAAAATTTTGATTTTTTTGGTGAGACATCATAGTGCCTATTACTAGGTTTTCACTAGGATGCTCATTTTTTCAGTACTTTTTATGCTTTTTAGGATTTTTTCAACATCATATATGAATTTTTTTGGTATTTTTTTAGGATCGTAAAATATGTACAAAGGATGCCCCAGACAGAAATGGGCATCAAGAATCTGCTTCCTCTGATGTAGAGAACTGATAGGCCCTAGGCCCAAATGCTGCAACTGTGACAATACGAGGTCTCAACCAGTTCGACCAATAATAACCAGCCCTGAGCAATGTCTGAGCTAGCGGAGGATCGTTAGAATGTGATCCACATATGCCATCGTGGATTTCAGCTAGCACTTTTTCTGACTCTATTTCTAGACACTTAAGGAGAGTTCCGTCTAGACCCTTCCTATACAAGTCACCAGAGACAAAGGCAAAGTGTAAGGGATGTCGTGGTGGATTTGCAAGAGGAATATGAGGTGGAAGATATGAAAAGATGGTAGGATTGTAAGATTTGTGAGCAGGATAGCGTAATTCGTCCACCAGGAACTTGAAGTGAAATTTATGCTTTTTCATTTGTAAGATGGATGTTGAAGTAACCAAGGCATTACTAACTTTGTTCTTAGCTCTAGGAATGAGCTGAAGTATAATAGATATGAGATCATGCTTGAGGTAGTGCATCATTTTTTTGTAGAGAACCAGCTTGTCATCTTTTATTTGAGAATCATTATTTTTGAGCAGATTTTTATTTTTACTTTTCTTAGGTGCGGATACCGCCACAATGTGGTTTTCGCCATCCGACCATTGCTCTTTTCTCTTGACTTGATGACCGTGATGTTTGATTGCTGATTCAATCTTTTTTGTTGCTAGTTCTTTGGTGGAAGAAGTAACAGGTGTTGATGTGAGATGAAATGAAGTGACTGGTTCAATAGTATTTATGTGAAGGATGTCATCTCTGGTGACATGAGAGGTTGAGCCTATAGAGTAAGCTCCAAAAGTAGCTAGATCTAGACTTTTCATAGAAGAACCAGCGTGGTCCACTAAGGCAATACGAGGAACAAACTCATCAGACCCCACACAAGACCCATCAACCACGTCAGGTGGGTTACGAGAGGTATGAACCACATCAACATCCATATCTGTCATGGGAGGATCTTCTGGAAGAGGCTTAAGATGCCGAGAAGTAGAGATACTCATGTCATTATGTGAGAGATCACCTCTTTGTAGCAGTCGTGCAATGTTGCGACGTTGTCTATCATAGTGCAATGATTCTTTAGGCACATAGGTTCTAGACATAGAGGCCTCAGCCATATCATCAGTAGATATACATTCTTCTCCCCAAAGGAGTGAAGTAGAAGGAAGATCATCTCCCATTTGAGCCATAGTGTGTAGCGGTGACTCATCTATATCTGTGTCTGAATTACTGAGCATGGGAGTATTTCTAGAATCCTCTCTATAGATCCACTCTTGAATAGCTTGTTCTTCTCTTTCTGCTTCTAAAGGAATGGATGAAGGAACAAAGGTATCAAAGAGCACCATAGCAGAAGTGGAAGGCTTCATCTGATCAGAAGGTCTCCCATATGACATAGGAGAAACAGGTATAGAAGCAAAGGAACCCAGTGTATATTCACCCATACCAAGGCTCATCATCTTAAGTGATTTCTCAGCAGCAACTAGAGACGTAATAGGATCAACAAAAGGTTCATTATGAGGAACAAATTTTTCAGTAGCAGCAAGAGCATTGATAGCAATAGTATGGTCTCCAGGAATCACAACTTCAGTGCCATTGTATGGAAATTTGATGCACTGATGATAAGTGGAAGGAACAGTCTGCATGTCATGGATCCAAGGACGACCCAAAAGAATGTTATATGCGAGTGGGATGTCCAATACTTGGAAGCTAATATCTTTCGTGACAGGGCCCACTCAGACAAGTAGCGTGACAAGACCTTTGGAAGATCTTTCCACTTCATCGTAAGCTTTTATAGTAATCTTCTTTTTAGAATCCACAACGAATTCTGACAAACCCAATTGTTGTATGACATTGAAAGAAACAATATTTAACCCTGCACCATTGTCTATCAGGACTCGGGTATTGTAGACTAGAACTTCAATGTGTAAAGCTAGATTATGAGGGTGAGCAATAGATATTTCATCTTCTGCAGAAAAGGAGAGAGATAGCGGAGATGAAATGTGGTTGACCATAGCCTGAAATTGATTCGGATCAATGTCATTGGGAACACGTGTTGTACGTAGAGCCTCATCAAGAATCTCTCTATGCGAAGAGGATAACCGAAGCAACTCAAGGATAGATATCTGTGCTGGTGTCTTTTGCAAATGTTGGACAAGATCATAGCTAGGGGTGGCTGAAGGAGCCACTTGTTTGGAAGGCAAAGCTTGCTTGGGATCTTGCATAGTTTTAAGGACAATCTTGGCTTGCCCCCTAGTAACAGCATTCAGTGTCTCACTTTGGGAAGATGAACTATCACGTGTTTGCAAGATCAACTTTGGCTTACCATGATTGGCTTTATTATCATCTTGAGACCTCATCATTAGAATGCTCTCAACGGGCTCTACCATGTTGATCACAGGTGTATTAGAAGGATACGTGTAATTGATCTTAGCATCATGATTCTTCTTATGTGTTTGAGAGGTTTCCCCCTTATCATGCTTAGGTAGAGGATCTTTGAAAGCTATGTGATCAGAATTTTTAGTTAAGCCATCAGTGGAGATTGTGTTGTTCTCAATAAGATCCTGAATATCATCCTTAAGCCTAAAACAATTGTCTGTTGGATGTCCCTTGTTTCTGTGATAATGGCAGTAATGATCCTCTCTCCACCAATCAGGCTTATTTATCGGATCCCAGTTACCAGGTTTATCAGGAAGCGTAAGATATCCATTGTCAACCAAAGTCTTAAGGATCACATCGTAAGGTTCTGCCAACTTGGTATAGACTCGCTTTCTAAATGACTTCTTAAGCTTATCTGCATATTGAGGTTTAGGAGCATTGTGAGTGTTGCTAGCTTCTTGTTGTTTTGCTGCATAGATAGCGTTGGAGAGATTGAAAGCGGGCTCTTTAACTTTAGGAGCATCAACAACCCCATCATTAACAACATACTTGTTCTTATTCCAAGGTTTGTTCTTGTCTTTTCCATTGCCTTTAGCATCTTTATTAATAACAATATCCCCTTTTCTTATAGCTACATCCTCAATTCGATATGCACTTTCAACCATGTCATTGAAAGAGGAGAACAGTTGTTTCCTTAGATCATAATACAGCTCAGGCACAAGAGTGTTGACAAAAATATCAATCTTTTCCCTTTCGGGTAGCTGACGAGGATATCGAGAATACAATGACCTCCAACATTGTAAGTAAGTTGCAAATGGCTCACCTTGATGTTGTCTTAGATTACCGAGATCTATCACAGTGACAGGTTGTTGGATGTTGTAAGAGTACTGCTGGGTAAATCGCTGAGCTAACTCATCAAAAGTCTTAAGTGGTGGTGTCAATTTCGCAAACCATTCCAAAGCTTGGCCTCTTAAGCTTCGAGGGAATAAGCGTAGGAGATATGTGTCTTCATGAAGAAAGTCCATACTAAGAGCATAAAAATGACGCACATAGTCATGAGGGTCACCATTTCCATCATACTTGTCATATTTAGGAACCTCAATATCCTTACGAAACGGGACCATGTATAGATCTTTATCAAAAGGAAGAGCACAAATTGATTCTACAAAAGAGACCTTTGGAGGCTCTCTTTCTAATGCCATTTGGGTAAGGCGTTGATTTGTCCGACGTAATTCTTCTTGAAGGACTTCCAATTTAGTTGGTACTCTTTGTTGGACAATTTGTCTGACATCATAGCCGGGAGGAAGCTTGTATCCTCTAGAAGTCATATATTGAAAATATTGATCGCCATTACGCTCTAAAAGCTTATGCATCATTCGTTGGAAATCCACATCTTGTTCACATCTCATAAGATCCTCACTAGAAATCTCATCATTAGCCTCTGCCTCATGTTGAGAGGGAGGAGGTCTAGGTGGTGAAGAAGGCATAGCAAAAGTTGGCCTTGGAGGAGATCTTGGTGGCGTGTTGTTGCCATTGTTAAAAAGAGGTCTATGCTCATGATTAGTAGTCTCAGGTTGCTCATGAAATGTCCCTCTATAAGCCATGCGCCTAGCAGCATCCATCACTTTTTTATTGTGTTCTTTGTCTAAGCGCGCTTGATTATCCTTACGCTCAAAGTGTTCTTGCAAGAGTTGAAACTTTTCTTGTTCAGTCAAAGTGAGTGAGACACTGTCTGTGTTTTTGGGGGTCTTGAATGCGGAAAAGAGGAAACCTCCTTTATACCACGGTGTAGCCTTAGAATTCTCAGATTGGTCAAAACTAGAACTGTTGTTGCTAATGGGTGCTTTTGAACGTCTAGTTGGAGAAGGTAACTGTGTATAATTGAATGGAGGATGACTCTCCTGCTCAAATTGAGACCGAGTTGTAACCGGCATGAAAAGAGATGTTGGTTGACTAATAGAATGAGACAAATTTTCTTAGATTTGAGATAAGAAAAGCTAATAAAGATCACTTGTTAAAAGTAGAACAATAGAGAGATGGCTCGTCAAAAGTGCTCAAGCACTTACAGCAATCAATTGACTAAAGCCAAGCAATGAGCAAGAAGCTCAATAAGCAAGTAGCTAGAGAGGTAACCGTGATGCGACAAGTGATCAAGAGTAGCATTCATTAAACTCAAACCCAATAGTTTTAGCTCATTGGTTTCAGTCTAGAACAAACCTAAGCATGTAGGTAACAAACCAGTTTCAGGTAAGAACAGAAAAAGACACTCTACGACAGGTTAAAGTGCAATTTTAGCCACTCCAAATTGCAGCAATGATAGGACAGCAAAAAGATTCTAGGCGACACTTTCCAGGCAGATAGGGCGATACTTCTCAGTTCGGGCGATACTTGCTTTAAGCCAGGCGATAGACTACAGTATGGTTGGGCGATAGACTCCAGGCTAGCGGGGTGATAGTCCAGAAGGCACGAACTATCGCGCGATATACCTTAGCAAAGCGCGCGATAAAATAGCAGGGCACGAACTATCGCGCGATATTTCTCAGTAAGGCGTGCGATACTGTTGCAGATTCATATGACTTTTTGACCAGTGAACATAAAATTCTCAGTTTTAAAGCATTTTGATCAAGTTCAAAGGTTGGATAGTGCAATTTCTCAGTTTGACAAGCAGTAACAGTAGATAAAAGATAGGTTTGCAAACAGTAGGTGATCAAACATGTCATAGAACACTTGAAACAAGGGCAAAAGCAACCTTGCCAAAACAAGCACTTATGATATCAAAATAGAAAACCTTATGAACGCTATCGTGTGTTTGAATGTTGAAAACATTTACACGGGCATAGCACAATTGAAGACAATTCAAGCAATTACTACCTAGAAGGACAAGGCTCATTACTTAGCAACGTGGCCCACAACTTGATGCTCCCTTGCCTCACACCAAGTGGTTGCCCACAAGAGATATTGGCATTGTCATGGAAGTGTCAAAAAACACAACCAAAGGAACACATATGGTGAGTGTCTTGGGGTGATCCGGGTAAGTCCACTTGGATCAATCCTTGCACCAAGAAGCTAAGTGGCTAAAATAGGGTGGCCTCTATCTAATGGTTCATAGTAAGGGTTTCCGTTCATAGCACCTCTCTTGCTCCTCATAAAGGACTAGGACCTCGCGGCCTCAAGAGTACCTTAAGCATTCTTGCTTAATGCTTTCCTCATGGTCACAATCTCACAAGTTACTCACATCAAGCGAAGATAAGTACTATGTCTACCAAAGTTTTGTGTCCTTGATAGCCTTGAGATTATAGTGAGTTGGAATCACTCGCCACTAAGGAAAATGATGACAAGGTTGTCCCCACTTGGGTCGTTCCTCTTGATTACTCAAGAGCAGGCCCGCTAAAAGATTCTAAATCTAAACAAAAAGTGGATCAATTCTTGAGGTTCAAGGTTTTTGGTTCACCACAAGGGTAAAGAGCATACTCCCCTATCTCAAAAATTTTACCCAAACACACCAAGCAAAGATTTAGTTACCCCCTTGCTTTCAAAATCTCAAGATGGGTCAAGATTTCTATTTCACCACAAGGGTGAAGAGCATACTCTCCTACCACCTCAAAATTTCTACAACAAGATATTAAGTGCCTATGAAAGGAAACAACTAGTATATGCCGCACTTAATAAAGAAAGCAATTAAACAAGCACTTGATTTGGTTTTTATGCTTAGGGTAGCCCTGCAAAAACCATTAGTAGCCCTCTTTGACATACGTTCTTTTGGCAAAATATCTCAAGCAAGAGGCACCTACAACCACAACTTGTTAGACCAACAAGAGTTAGGAGAATCAAAATCCAAAATCTAACAATGATTAGTACATGAAAAACAGATAATCTACAAAAAAAAATAACTGATCAAATGATAAAATCTAAAAATGAAACCATCATGGTTGGATTAGGCTCGGAAAGACCTTTCCAACGATATATCACACTTAAATTTTTAATACCATTTGTAAAATTTCAAAAAAAAAATGGCACCCATTTTCCAGAGTGGCACAGATTTGAAAACGCTAAAATTTTTTTAAAAATTCAAAAAGTTAGCTGAGAACTTGAAACTTGCAAAATAGATAAAATAGCTCAAAAATAGCTCACTGCCAAGTACAGACACCAGTATCGCGCGATACTTCGCACTATACTGGGGCGATATTTATCAGTCTGCGCGATATTTCACCCGACACCAAGCGATACTTCGCCCGAGACCAGGCGATATACTCTACTATAGCCAGGCGATACTTCTGACAGGAGAAGTATCACACGCGCATACAGAGGTATATCGCACGATACTTCTGGAAAGTATCGCGCGACAGTCTGAGACAAAAAAAATAGAGACTAAAAATTAAGCTAAAAACTTGCCGAAAAATTGACGAAAATACAGAATTTAAAAGACAAAGTCTATCTACTCTACCCCACGGTGGGCGCCAAAAATGTGTGCTATAAACGTGTCACACTTCTATGAATCACTACATGCAAGGAAACTCAAGAATGAGCCCTCACAAATCGATCCATAGCTCCCTAAGCATGGAGTGCAAGGGGTTTTAAGAATGCTCTCAGCTAGAGCTATTTAGCCTATAACCTTGCTAGTAAACCATGCAATGGGAGATTCAATGAAAACAAGGGCAAGAATGCCAATATCCTCAAGAATCAAGAATGAAAATGCAATGCAACTATACTAGAAATGAGAATGCAAGTTAAGCTATGAAAGGAAATTTGAAAGTGTTACAACCCAAGCTAATTAATCTATGTGAGCTAATCTAAAGCATAGAAATGAAGTTAATCTAAGAAAGCATAAATATGAAGCTAAGCTAAGAATGCAAGAATGAGATGTAGATGCTAAGAATGCTCCAAATCTTCAAAAGCTCCAAAGTGACCTAGAAATCCTGCAGCATAAAGTTAGCATAAAAAGTTGGGGATCTAGAATGAAGAAGAGAGCTCTTCTTTTAAAGGAAATGAGAAGGAATGGACCATGGAGATTAAGAGGCAAAAGATTTAATCAACGGTGGAGCTTAAAAGAGGAGAAATTCATGTGCACACATATCCTCCAATGAGAAAATAAGAGTTGACTTTTGTGTCCATATGAGACAAAAAATGTTTTTTCCTTTTATAAAATAAGAATAATGCTTTATTTGTGCAACTTAGGATAAGAGGAAAAGTGGGGGCTGTTTATTTATTAAAAGGGGAGGAAATATTCATTTTAAATAAATAAAGACTTAGGATAAGATGGTTAGCCCATAGAAAATAATCGAATAAATGATAGAGCTAGGATTTGATCAAGAGCAAGCAATTGATAATTTAGCAAAAGGGGCTAATAGTCTAGGTGACCATTTTTAGGTGTATACAGATACCATGCTGCGCTCAAACTTTAGCAAGACGTCATACCATGCAGCGTCTGTAGATTACGTTCAATGTGTTATTTACGCTTGTATTGGTGGGAAAACTCTTGAAAACACGCAAAAGAGATAGTCAATCCATAGTTAAGGTCAAGGAACAAATAGAACAACCAAGAAAATACTATATGTTAAATCATGTGATTGATAGCAGATTAGGACTCCCATGAGCCATAAACATGAAGAATTATTAAAATATTAGTTACAATATGAAAATACTAAACTAACTAATTCCTGAGTTCATCTCTGCATATGGTCGCAACAAATTAGATATGCGATTACAATACAAAGAAGGAATCGTAAAAATATAATTTCAGAATTTGCCCTAGCCTGACACGTTTTGCACTCAAATCCTTCATTGCGGATAAGTGGAGATGGGTGGATAGATGCGGATGAGTTGTCATCAACCCAGCTAAAGTATCTGCAGCCATTATTTCGCTGTGATACCCAATCTACATTAGTTCTTATATTATAATGAATAGTATTTACATTAGAAACTTTAAATATATACACATTAGCAACCTTTTTTCGATTAGGGCAGCACCAAAATTGTTGTCCAGGGTTGTTCAATGTCCATGAAGTCTTCAACACACACTTCCCACCACCACATTGACAGTTTGGCACATTGACAAGAGTCATCGAACCTATATCAATAATGCACCGCACCATCGTTACTACATTTATTATTTTTATATGATTATTTTTACAGTCCAAATACACCAAGGAGTACCATCATAAATATTAACCATTTACAATAATGAAAAGTAAACCTAAATCAAATAGCTCATTTTTTTATCAGCATGTGTAGTTTGTATGTATATGAAAAATGAAAGAAATATGAAGCTGAAATAAAATAGTGAACAAAATAGTATTCCACATAGAATGAATGAAATATACCATCAAAAGAAGGTGACAAAATCCTGTCATGAAGCACAAACATAGGAAATCAAAAAGGGACAAAAGACAAGAAATAAGAAAAATCATTATGACTATAGAAAAATCATTTATACTATAATCAAAAAAAGAAACACTCTTTGTCAACAATTTCCAAAATCATTAGGACTATAAATGGATGGTTCTAATATTGCTTTTCCATTACAACAATTGAGCATTCATCATTTGGTACTTCTTGGTGTATTCCATTTAAGTTTTTCAACAGTTGTGTTTATGTGCATGTTCTTTATGTGTTTGGCTTCTCTCCCTCGCAAGGGATACATCGATAGGTAATTGATTTGAAAGCATAATGATTTGACAGTCTTTTTTTAGGATAGGCGTAATCATCCCGCCAACCTTAATTAGCAACATTGGTGTCCTATCATTGCACAAGTGCAAGATGGTCAGGGTCTATTCAAGGAGGGATGAAAAAAAGGTCATTTTAACCTTGCAAGCCTAGGTTTTGGAATAGGTTTAGGTTTCTCAATAAGGTTGACTACATTGTTTTCCACATTATATGTAATGTCAAAATTCACTGATTAGCAGATATTTCAAGTCTCCAAGTGTGGAGTTCACTGTCCCTGGCAGTTCTCTATTGGTTTACAATAGTGCTTCTTCCCATAATCAAACAATGGATTTGATTCCAACCTAAGATTACATAAAACCCCTCATAAAATTTCAAAACAATAAAAATACAGTCTTCATTCACAGTCACTATCAATGTTCCTCAAATCAGTGATTAGAACATGCAATTAAAACGTCCCTCAAATCATTAATCAGTTGATTATTATATAAGCTCCTCAAGCATGAGATGGAGAGGACTACATCAAAACCAAAAACATTAATCAGTTGATTATTATATAAGCTCCTCAAGCATGAGTTGGATGATGTGGATTATGTAGATATAAGAACTAATGTATCCACAACATCCAACTCATGCTTGAGGAGCTTATATTATTTACTGTCTCATAATAGTAAGATTGGTACCTATCCTAGTAAGTCATTATGAGACAATAAATATGATCTACATCCAATCTTGGTCCACAAGCATGAGTTGGATGATGTGGATTATGTAGATATAAGAACTAATGTATCCACATCATCCAACTCATGCTTGAGGAGCTTATATTATTTACTACCTTTTTGCCCTGGCATTTGTCATTATTTTTGAGAAATTTAGTCTATAAAAGGATGGTGAACAAAAATGACAGTCCAATAGATGGAAATTCAAGTCCCATAAATATTAGTGGACAGTGCTAAAACAAAATTATGACAGCCTTCATGTTGAAGTGATAGTCTTGCCTAAGAAAATACTGGACAATTGTAAGTCCAAACATTAAGGTTGTGTAGAAACAGTCTATAAAAGCTTACAAGAAAGACAAGAACGGCCTTTGAAAATGTTGGATGGAATGTTGATAATGGTTGCCATATAGAAACAGAAAAGGAAAACCATAGAATAGTCAGTCCTATGAAGAATTTAAAAGGCTAAAATGGTAGACAATCTAAATGGTCATGTGACAATCATAAATGTTGTTGGAGTTGAATAAAGCAAACTAGGCCAAGGGAATGATGAACTAATAGGTATAATAGTCAATGTTAAACAAGTTGATGTCAAAAGAACGTTGATCTCAAAGGATTTTTAGTTAACTGTGAAGGTAAAATTTTGAAGACAGTTGAAGACAACCAACAATCCAAGTATAGCCACAAGAAACATCACAATGAGGACAATCATCCCATGACAGTCATGCCAAACAACAATGAGCATGTAGTAGTTCTTGATGGAAGATCAAAGGAGAGTAGATAGCAAGTCAAGTTTTTGCAAGAAGTACATGAAATATTTTAGAGGCTCAGTAGCATGACTCACTAACAATATGGAGGATAAGGTGACAGTCCACTAAAGGACATTCATCCAAGGCAGCATTATGCAAAGGATAGTACTAGAAAATGAGAAGTTTGGTAATGATGGATGATGGAAAGGTCAATGAGAAAAGTATGAATGGATTGGATCAATGGATTGGAATGGATGTGGGAAGAGTATAGAAGAGTTTAGAATGATGTTAGAGTTTCTTGTGGATGAGAAGGCAAAGCCATAGTGCTTAGGGGAATAGTGTGATGACTGTCCCAACTAGAGAATCCCTCATATTTCTCTCAATAAGCTTAATAGTTGTAGCATAGGATCCTTCAACTGTTTGTGGACCCTTTGTCTTGTAAACAATGACCAATATTTCAATCAAATGCACCTTATGTTTGACGTGTGGTGGTAACTTTCTCATTGTAGTGACGAATCTATTGTTTAAATCAACTACACATGAATATGAGACAGACAATGAGGATGCACAAACAGGAATGATTCATATGTTTCAAGGTACAAAAATCTCCTAGATAGACAAAGGGTCCACAAAAAGTTGAAGGATCCTATGCCACAACCATTCTTACTAAGAGAAATATGATATGAAAATCTCACAACTAGATATAGCTGCCCCAGGCAAGGCAGTTTGCATAATTGGACAAGTTGAAAGGTGCCATGAAGAACCTATAATATAAAGTTGTGATTCTCTAGTTGGGACAGTCATCACACTATTTAGAAGAAATATGAATATGAAGAAATAGTACTACTGTCTAGGATATTTTTGTACCATTCTTTGGCACTTTCTTTTAAGGAATTCACAAACAATTTTATCAAGGCATACTCATTGTTTGTCTCATATTCATGTGTAGTATTGTCAAACATATTGAGCACTTTAAATAAAGAATACAATGGAAAAGAAAGAGAAAATAGCTTTAAATCAAATTTTTAATTCAGTATTTTTTTTAAATGCCAAGTTACTGGCTAATTCTTTTAACCAAAACCAAATCCAAATCCAACTGTAAGTCAAAAATCAGCTTGCCAAATACTCATCAAATCAATATATCTTTTTATTTGAATGTCAATTTTTACTGTTTAAAAAAACTATACATGCACACCTATGATTCTCTATCAGAAAAATATGAATAAGAACTGGTTTTGGATTGCACCGAGACCTTTATAGTGCCATGAAGAACCTATAATATAAAGTTGTGATTCTCTAGTTGGGATAGTCATCACACTATTTAGAAGAAATATGAAGAAATAGTACTACTGTCTAGGATATTTTTGTACCATTCTTTGGCAATTTCTTTTAAGGAATTCACAAACAATTTTATCAAGGCATACTCATTGTCTGTCTCATATTCATGTGGAATGGATATGGGACAGTCATCCCACTATTCCAATCCATTGATCCGGCCAATCCATTCATACTTCTACAAAAACAAATTAACTCACCAAAATACTGTCACTCTGGGACAATCATTATAGGGACAATGACCAATCTTTCAATCAAATGCACCTTATGTTTGATGTGTGGTGGTAACTTTCTCTATTGTTTAAATCAACTACACATGAATATGAGACAGACAATGAGGATGCACAAATAGGAATGATTCATATGTTTCAAGGTACATTAGGAACAATAGATTCCAAGTGGAGATGCATTAGGAACCTTATTGTCATTCACTGAGATGTAACACTGAGGGAACGATGATAGTTGGTTGGAATGGTTATGTTAGGAAGTTATGGGATGGTTATGTTCCTCAACCATGTATCTATCCTCCACCCAATGATTTTGAGACCAAGTGTCATGTAATAAACCTTTTATTTACCATTGTATCTTTGGTTTGACTATTTAAACTATGGCTAGATCTGATGGTCGACACAAGATCAATGGCCAGAGGCAAGATGGCCAAACCCAACTTGCAACGATACTATATTTTCCATTTCACTAAGCAATGTCTTGTGATAGATTTTAGGCCATGCAACTATCTGCCTGTTCTAACATGACCAATTAAAGATTTCCACCTGTCTAGTCCCATGCCACATCCCTACTGCTACCATAGCTCACCTTGGATGCGTATGTAATTGTTGATGTTTACCATTGCAACCCTCCTACAAATCAAGAGAAGATCAACTGGGTTGATTATCTGTGAACACAAATTATTTATAGAACTGGTAACTGGCCTTTGTGGAGACAATAAAATCACTTAAGTTGTGGGCAACTACCTATATGAAGTCAATGTACATTTAGACAAAAAGCACAAAGGTGAATTTGCAGGCTAAAGCTAAGAATAGGTATTTCACATAAGTTTGAATGAGTCAGATCTCAGATCATGTAGTGCACTGTGAGAGGATCGTTATTGATGTAGAATGATGGTCCTTTTTCCTTGTGAACTTTCAACCATCGACATATCATTGAATCCATCTTGTGCAAGGACAATAGATGGAGCATATGTGTGAGACAATTATATTAAATGGGAGGACTAAAGTTTAGTATGGCCTGTGATCTGGAAATTGATAAAGAAGTTTTATGAGACTCATTTGAGTTATATGATTATATGGCAAGGCTTTGTTTTCTTCATTTTATTTAGAAAAATAAAATTCAATTTGGCACGCTACCTTGTTAGGTTTAAAAATCAAAGCTAGTATGAAGTAAAAATGACAGTTCTTGTGTGCTTATGTGAGAAATCAGAAAACTGTTTGGACAAATAACTTTATACTAAAAATCTTAATCATGACTAGGAGTAGCTTTTAGAATAAGATTCACTTAACTTCCCAGTATTATTATGTTCTTGTATATGCTCTTATTGTTTTGGTAATGCTTGCATTTCTGAAGCTCTAGTATTCTTTTGCATTTAAACTTTAAGCATTCTAAGCATTTTTATGATGTTGTATATTTGTTATTGTAAGATGGTGAATGCATTTTCACAATTATTGAATTTTTTATTTTGTAACTTATTTTCTACTTTGTTGATGGATCTATTGAAGTGTGTAAACATTGTGAATGAGAAACAAATTTGTACTCTGTAGTACATTGATCTATTCAGGCTAGTGATTTTCTCTTTTTTGCCAGTTCCCTTGTTGATTCTTTAATGCAAGCCATTAGAATTTGAACTCCCTAAGCATGAACATTGATTTTTTATATTATAGTGTACGCATGACTCAAATTGTTTGATAGAAAACCTGTGTGAAGCAACATAATATGTTTCATTTAGTTCCATGGATTTTAAAGAAGTATAATTGTTAACACCTCATTGTTATTTGTATAACGTAGGATAAGAGATGATATCCAGTAGCATATATGTTAATCTCCCTGAATCTTTTTCCTTTTCCACAGGGTTTGAATTGCCTATCAAACACTCACAACCCAATTTTTCACATGAATGGTATGGGGAATAATGTTGTATATAGAAGCATTCGTACTCATAGAGGAAGTGTCCATGCTAGCATAGCCACAAACATAGAGGAATATTATATGCATGAAGAAATTCTTGAGTGGTTGCATATGGCATTCATCAATTTTGATAGTGCTAATGGCTTATGAGGGAATAGAGGATTGAAGAGTAGCTACTATGGCAGGAGAAATCTACAAAGAAATGGAAATAGGCGATGGTAATGTTTTAGACATGAGTGATTGAATCAGTTGCATTGTATCTAAGCACATCCATGTAAAAGTTTAACTATAAATAATTGTTTTCACTTGTCTGTATCTAATTCAAGTGAAGGCAATCCAATGAACATGTAATAGTAACATTAAAAGAACATTGTTATGGATAAAATCATATATCATTTTAATATTCTATTGAAGAGCATACTTAGGAACCGCAATCATGCATTTTAACAGGTTCTTCTATACTTCCCCAATTTCCATTTAGTTTCCAAAAGAATTGTATAAACCTTGGTACTATTGTGTTAAGAATCCTGACACAAAACTGCTTCTTTAGAGATTCCAAGTTTGTATTTCGTGGAATCAATACAAATTTTCTGTATGCAATATTTGAATGCCAAGAAACTTGCTCTAGTGCATGAATTGTTTCTGTTATTTGATTTGATGAAGTAAGATTACAGATTAGTTTTGTGGAGCTTAAAGTCTAAAACTAGGACTCCTTAACTTACAAAATGCTAATAATTCAAAGCAATAATGCTTGTTAAGCTAGGGTAACATGAAATTTGGAGGCTCCCAATTCATGCCTTTATTTACAGAAGTATTCACTTTAGTGTGAATGGGATTAGTAAGTTCACTATTCCCATCCTCTAGATGAAGACAAAGTAAAACTTATCCTTCTAAAGTGTTAAATTTTGAAAAGCTCTAATTACTATTTTTGAATGATGGAAAAATGCATTTTATACTATTTTTGAACAAAGTGTTGCATCAATCTAATTGCCTTTTGAAGAAAGCTAGAAGAGCTGGCATCAATTTTTGTTCATGATTGCGGAAGGATTTAATTTCTCTATAGACACATGAATTTAGTTTTGACATATTGGAAATCCCAAACTCAGTGAACATTTATTCTCATTGGTATATATTAGCAATAGCTATCGTACTTTTAAGACTTTCCAATTCATTAATGTAAGCCTTGTGACATTGTTTTTACGTGGTGCTAATAAATTCTATTTATTCATAATTATGAATGAGACCTGATTCAGCCACAATCCAAAAAGGGATTAGCCTCAAAGCATTGAGGTTATTGACTAAAAATGGTTCATGGATCACTCACATGTTATTCAAGTGAGAAATTTATGCAGTATTTGCACTGTGCAACTAAATAAAATTGTTAATTTTCTTAAAACTAAAATGCCTTATTACTCATTATTGTGATTTTTTACTCCAATGCCATTGTAAAGTATTTGTTGAGAAAACCTAGATTTCAATTAAAAGATGTGAAATGGTAACACAACTTAAATAAAACTGACCAGAAGTAAATGCATGTAACGTCAAGATTACAATCCATGAAAACATCTAAATTTATCAAGATCACAATTTTGTCAAGTGTTACAAAACATACATAATGTAGAACCAACACAAGAATATTGAGAGATCTTAATGACTTGCAAAAGCAAAAAACTTACGAAAACAAAAAAGATAAATTTGACAACTCAATGCACTTATTTGCTGCAAACAATTTAGTAACATTACACAACAAAAGAATGTTAAAACTACTAAATCAATCAATTGCAATTAGTACTGCAACAAATACCAAAAGCCAACCTTATATTGAAGCAGTCTACTTTTTTTGTAACAGACACCAGTAAAAACATACACCAGTCTGTTCTCACTGTTTTGTAACAGAGACTCCCTATGACCATTCATAACATAACCATTCCAACTAACAAGGAACATAACCATCCCATAACTTCCTAACATAACCATTCCAACCAACTATCATCGTTCCCTCAGTGTTAAAATAATTAGCCTCATAACCAACTATCATCGTTCCCTTCCTAACATAACCATTCCATAACTGAGATGTAACAAAACCCTCATTGTTCTGTAACAGTCAATCAATTTTGCATTGTTTTTGCATTTCAGGAGTTAGTGGGCTATTATACAGGTTAGAATAACACATCCCATGAAGCTAGGGCCCTTGGATTTTCATGGGATGGTCATATTATGAAAAGAACCTAGACTGTTGCAAGAAAACTCAAAACTTATAATCTGTCAATTGATACCAGGCGTCTAACTTTCAGCACAATGTGTATCAATCTTGTTCAAACAAATAATGAATGAAAAGGAACTTCTATTACATCTCAGTGAACGACAATAAGGTTCCTAATGCATCTCCACTTGGAATCTGTTGTTTCTATGGAACAGTTTGCTTAAACGAGCACTGGTGTTTTGGAACTATATGCAGTCCTTGTTATTATAGAAACCCATAATTTACATTTACGGGTTCTACTAGACTACTATGTATTTGATGTGACTGTTGTTCATTGTGCAGTTAAATGTTTTGTTAAGACACAGTCCGCCACTAGTTAGAAACTTACACTTTGGATAACGCACCCCAATTTCATACTCATGCATTTTTAAGTTTGATTGTGTAGTATTATTTACATTTTTCCACAGAGTTCCATTCTCCGACAAACTATGTTCGAAGGTATTCCGATTGGCTTTGTTATGGGACTCAACCCTTAACTTGTATCTCCTCCACAAGAAGCCAATGTTGTTGGAAGGGGAGCAAGTTAAGGTAATGTATGCAAGTAATCAGAAGGCTCGGAATTTGGGGAGACCAATTTAATGCTTCAAGGCCGAAGCCCTAAATTGGGTACATTTCATATATGTAACTAATGAAATGATAAATGATATAATGGAATGAGCTAGGAACCTGTTAACTTCAAGATCGGAATCCATCGAAGATATCAAGCAACATTACCAGAGATGAGTACAAGAAAATGACAATGCAGTGCACGGTAATGAAATATAGCAAACACAGATTAACATACCTCAAACTCCACAGAAGATAGTAATGAAATGAGCTATTAACCTCGGGTGTAGGTGCGCTCTTCAAGAATAAGCTCTGCTTCGTTCCTTAGCTTAGCAACGACAATCCTAATTTGTGCACTCGCTGCAACCGTTAAAAGTGAAAATGAGAATTGAAATGTTCTTTTTAAGTAATATGCCCGTATTCGTTGAAAATTCGACCGTAATGATAGTGGTCGAAAGTTCGATGAACATGGGCATGGTTTTTTAAAAAAACAAATTTTTCCTTCTATACCCCGACCAACCTAAACCATTTTCATTAATGGTCGAAAATAACGGTCGAAAAATGATGTCAAATGTACTAGTGTCTAAGGTTTTTGGGTCACATTCTGGAATAATGATTACTTCATCCAGGGTGACTAGTCCTTTACCATGTTTTATCTTCTTCTTCTTAGACTCTTGTGGAGAAATCTTAACAAATGGAACTAGAGCTTTTACCTCTACATTTGTCTTTTCTTGCTCGGTTGACACTGTTTCTTCCTTTGTCTGCTCCTCAGTGACTTGAGTCTCGGTCGATACAGTTGGAGCCTCTGATGTAGTGTCAGTGGGGGTGGTCTCGATAGGCTTAGGATCTTCATGTGCCTTTGTGTCAACCTCTTTTTCTTTAGGCTCATTTGACTCTACAGTATTTTGTGTGTTTTCTCCTTGTTCCCCAATTGTATCCTTTTGTTTCTCGAGGATTGAGCCTTCGAGTTCCTTTTGTGTCAGTATATCAACTGCTTGAACTGGTATAGGAAGGTCACCTAGTATTATACTTACTGTTGGCTCGGTAGGGGCTTTTTCTTCTTGTTGAGCTCCAGCAATTGTGATATCTTCATCATCCTTGATGTCATCAAGGTCTCCATTACTAATGTCCTGAATGAGTACATCATTTGATCCATCATCAATTCCATGTATAATCACTTGCTCGGGTGCATCACGTTGTACATCTATGTACTCGGTGGCATCGGTAATAGTATCAAGCGCCTCGGTGTCTAATAGCTCAATGGGGTCCTTTTCCTTTGCTAGATTTGCATCATCTACATTGATGCCTTTCCCTTTTCTTCGAGATTTCTTCTCTGGTATAATGGCCAGAGCCAACTTATCTGCTTCAGCTTGTTCTTGGAGAATAGAATTCCATAGCAACTGACTATTCTCATCAACTTTTGTCGTAATTTCATCTTGTATCTGTAGAGCTCGGCTCTTCACTAGAAATCTTTTAGAATATTTCTTCATTAATTCATCAATCTCGGGGCATGTCAATGTTGGCATCGCCAATACTAGGGATTGTTCCCTCATTGTATTTTCAGTACTCAAGGCATAAGTCCATCTAGCCGATATCCTGTCATATAGAATTTTTGGTAAATATTTAGAAAACTCAATTGGTACATGTTTGAACTTGACCATCATCTGAATTACTGCTTCTTCAATTTTATTTTCGTCCTCGATTGCTAAGTGTTCAAACTGACTTACTTTCGGGTTGTTAAGACCTCCAGTGTCTATTATAGATTCAACAACCTCATCTATAGATTGATTCTTATTCACAAAAACTTTGAATTGATTGACATCATATTCTTCATCATCAATGTCATCTTTGCTTCTTATTAACTTCCTTCTTTTCTTTGGGGCCTCAGAGGTAGCTTGAGTACCTCTTTTCTTTTGATATGTTTTCGTCGATGTAGGCCTAGATATTTTTACTATTCCTTTCTTTGGTGGAGGCGAAGCTGCAATGGTTGATCTTGTCCATGCTCTAGCTTGTGTTACTACCTCTTCTTCTTAGGTGTGGGCTTAACCGGTGTGGAATCTGCATCCTTGTCTAACTCAGTGGCCTCATCATCATGTGCCTTGTTATTAAGAAGTAATTGACCCTCGGTTGCTACTTCAATTGGAATGTCCTCGGATGCTTTAGCATCATCTCCAAATTTCTTTACCAAATTGCTCATCATTTTCCTTGATTTCTTAGTTATTTTCCCAATAACTAGGTTTGTTTTTATCCTAGTTTTAGCTTCTTCATATGTCCCAAACCTAGTAGCTTTTAGATCCTTAAGCTCATGCAATAAAGCCTTGATTTACCTTGAGGCTTGGTCAATATCTATTTCATAACCCATAGGGGCTAGCCATTTTTTCCTAGGCTCTACAGCCTTTATCAATGTGTAATTTGTATCCACTAGGAAATAGATGTCATGTTCATATTCTTTTACAAGTTGTCTTGGTATCCTACTTCTTGCATTCATCTTATCCTTGAATTGTTCAAAATATATGTCTACCATGCTAGCAAAATTATCTCCCAAACTCTTTATCAAATAAGTGATTTGTAATGTCACAGGCTTGTCGGTAGTCCAGTCCACATTATCGACTGAAGGAAAAAAAAAATTGCACATAAAAGAATATGTAAAGTAACAGAGATCCAAACTTACATGTGTTGGATTTTGCCAACCGAATAGTCTTCATATTCTCCTCTATTTGTCTCAGCAGCAGCTCGGTAAGATCCAACTGAAATCCCTTTTTCACCATTTTGAATGCAATGTCAACTGCACCACATTGTACACTGTTTGGTCTACATGATTGGAAAATTTTATAGCCAATTACATAGGCACCGAACCTGGTTTCGTTATCTGTGATTGTGTTCACTTTCAATCCTCTGTCATCCCATTCTGCTCCAGTTAACTTTTCCAACTTGGTTCTCGGTGCACTCCTCAGTGCTTTGACTTTGTCTATGGTGGGGTATCTGATTATTGCATATATAATGTCTTTTGTGATCTTTATGGGCTCATCGAACCATAGTTTCCCATCATGAAACCGACTCAAAACAATTCTTATCCATTTATTTCTGAAACCTTCAAAAAATGTAGGGCACTAATCAAACCTTTGACTTTTAAATGCTCGTGATCACTCTTCAATTTTCCATTAACACTCAGCTCTTGATATGTAGAAATGAGCTCAAAATAACCAATCTCTCCGATTTTGTAGTGAATGTAGGAGCGTATGTCTTCAACCAAAAAAACCCTAGGTGGTATGCTCAAAAAAGCTCTGATTTTATCAATCTATGAAGCAACTTCGGGATGAAGTTTGTACTTTGGCTCATTGCGAGTGACAGAAACAATTAATCTCACTTCCTCCTCATCTACATTCTTGGATTTTTTAACCTTTGATGTGGATGCCATTGTTCTTCATTTAGGGTTTTGGAAAGTAGCAAATAAATAGCTCGGTAACGATGGCACTAACTCGTAACAACGATGAAATTGCTCAAAATCCTTTAAATCTTTTCTCAAATGCTCTAAAAATTCTTTGCTCAAATTTTCTCTATAGACTCTTAGGTCTTTGTGATCGTAGTGTGAAAAATAAGCTAAGTCCACCATCTATTTATAGGTTTTTTTCAAATTCCCGCTCAAACCTTTTTGCAATAAATGCTCGACCTAACACATCTTGACTACAACTCGCATGCTCTGTGTATACCATGAAATAACATAAGCTCAGTTAACACATGAAATTTTCACTCGGTTAATATTGGCACTTGGTTAACCTTTCTAATAGTTATCGACTAGTGACTTTCCACTCGGTCTAGCATATACCGACTGTAAACACTTAAAGCTCAAAACTTGTAAAGCCATAGTGCATCTTGATTCATGCAGATTTGGTATGAAAAAACTTAGTATAAGGAACTATATGATAAATATGATCAATTGGTATTATCAGTTCCATACATAGCTTTTCAGCTTAGGTGGAGGTGGCGATGTCACCCAATCTAATGGACGAGGTTTCACCGACTGCATTACTTGACTCAACATTATCTCCTTATGCTTTTCTCCACATAGTGTTTCTTATTCTCATGATATCTTCAATTGTATTTCCATTCTCATAGACTTTTGTCTCTGGTGCTCGGTCTCTGCAATCCTTAGCTAAGTGACTGACTTTGTGACAGTGTAAACATGCCATACCAGTACATGTCCAGCTACGAGATCTACCTCTCCAGTTCTTCCTCATGCAGTTAACTGCAATATGTCCATATCTTCCACATGTTGTACAACTAACCCATGTATTATAATCCCAAGTATAAGCATTACCTTGTCTCTTTAGTTGATAGGTCTGGTTTTGTCCTTTCGGTGTCTAGACTTGTTTCATCTTTGTTCTACACTTTTGTGGAGTATGACCGTGCATGTTGCAAGTGCGACAGTGTTTCTCCATCTAAGGTTTGTTAGGATTCCTATTCAACTTAGATCTGCATTCATGTGCTTGATGTCCATACTTGTTGCAATTATAACAATGACCATTGAACTTAGGAGTGGTTTTAGGATTACCTTTTGATTTACTCCTGCAAACATTTGATGTGTGGACTAGTTTACCACAATGATAGCATGATAGTTTCTTAGGTCATTGAATTTTGTAGGTGCTCACATGTTCATCTTTCTTAGATGATTCTCCTTGCTCAGTATAGCCTAATCCAGTAGTGCTTCCAAGTCCTCTTTGACTGATCAAAAAATCATCAATTTTCTTGGAACTATCTTCACCTTTCTTCATCATTTCATTGTGTTGTTGTTGCATCTTCACTTCATGTTTCAATCTCGCATTCTCTTCTCTGAGTTCACCAATGTCTTTAATTTTCCTTGTTAGCTCACTATTCACTCGGTCGATCTCTTGATTAACAACAACCATCTAATTGGATATCTCAAAATGATGCTTGGTAAGTCTTAGTATCTCAGACTCCTACTCTTGTAGTTTCTCAGCCATCTGTCTTCTGTCTTCAATAGCCAAATTTCTCACTTGTTCAGCCTGTCTAGCATTATTCATCACATCAATCATTCTTACCATTTGTGCTTCTTGATCGATCTGCAAGGCTTTAACTTGTTCAGTCAGATGAATATTTTTCTTAGATAAATCAGATAAGCTTCCTTCAGATATATCAGATACACTGCCTGAACTGGATCCAATATTCTCAAATGGGTCATCAATTTATTCTTCATGATAATCAATCTCACATTGTTGAATAGCCGTATCTTTTCTCTGAACCAGTAACTTCTTCAATTCATCTTTTGCATGTTTGTATTTCTCAATGAAGATTTGCATCTGAATCTTTTGATCCTCAATTGTCTTGTCCAACTTATATCTTTCAATCCTGAGATCTTTCCTCTTCAGTGATAAAACCTTTAAATAAGAGATCTAGCTCTGATACCAATTGTTGGGATAGGAACGATAAAGTACTGAGAGGGGAGGGGTGAATCGGTACCCTCAAAAACTTTTACTCAATAAACAATCTGCAATAGTAGTGTCTATCTAACTAATTGATTCCATTGTATGCAACATACATTCAAATAGCTTTGCAAATGTAATGTGTATGAAAACAAAAAATAAACCAAACATGAAATGTAATCACATGACACTAGTATTTTGGTTATGCATAAACCCTTGTTAGAAGGTAAAAATTGCGATGGGGATGACAACCACAAATTCTTCACTACTGCGGTAAATAAAGTATGTCAATTAAGGCTACAAGTGTGATCACTTTTGGTGATCTTAACCTGTCAGGGATAACTTTAGATTGATTAGATCTACCTTGTGAGAGGATTTTAGCAACACTGAGTAAGTGTGCACTCGGTTAAGAGATTTACGACAGACTATTAAGTCTACTCTGTTAAGAGATTTTCAATCCTTCTATAATGATTAAAAGATAACAAAAAATATATGTAAATGATAACTATGAATTGTCTGAATCAGATCAATGAAATACCAATTCAATTTCACCTTGATGTGTAGTATATTGTCCTATGTTTTGCTCAATAGCCTTGTATGTTTTTTAATAAACTGAATACTAACTTTGATAACTGCTTTGTCATGTAAACCTTGTCTGAATTATGATGTCTTGAAAGCGTCTACTACTTCATGAATTCCTTCTTGATGTTATGTCAAAATGACATCAATTAAAATTATATAGCAAATTGTTTTGGCCTAATTAAGTTTACAACATCTTAGAAAACCTAAGATCTACGGTGTACAAAAATAACCTAGATCTAAATATTGCATAGGAATAATCACAACATTTAATAATTATATCCATAATAAATGTCCCTCGATCTTGGTAATACATTTCTAGATCCGTGTAAACTGTTTGCATAGATAAATGTGCCATTACTGATTACTATGTCATTTCCTGAACAACTCAGTAAACATTGCATTCTTTGTTCGATGAATAACCTAATGCTCGGTGTGTAGAATGCTCGGTGTTCACTTACCTGGTGCTCGGTATAATCTAATGCTCGATAAACATACTCGGTTAGACTTGTATACTTTTAGCTTTTGGTTCTGCCTTGTGATTGCTCGGTATGCAGGCTTTGTAAGTTCAACCGACTAGTATGTTTAGCTTCTTATTTCATCTTTTATCGACTGATCAACATAGATTACCAACTAAGTTTAGTTGATACTAATGACAATACTTAATGCTCAAATAGAGATAACAAAATACATGGGTACCACATACCCCCAAGATCACATAAGAGAACTTTGTACCATTAGTATGGAATTTAGCCATGAACAAATGTATTTGATGTGATTTTTCCCAAGAAATTTATGGGGTTAGATAATGGAATGGTTCTCAAAGTTACCTCCTGGTATAAGAACCTTCAAAGAATTAATATCCAAATTTGTTAGTCAATACTCCTACAACATTGAAAATGAGATAACCATTTTAGATCTTTGCAACACCAAGAAAAAAGAGGGTGAGGCCTTTTTAGCATTTCTACATTGATGGAGGAGACTCTTTTCAAATACCCCCATAGTATCCCAGAGAAAGAGAAGATGGATATCTTTATAAACAACTTGAATTAAAAAATGAACTTCATACTTCAACTACAATGTCTCATTCCTTTGATAAATTGATAGAAAATAGTATCACGATTGAAGATGCCTTAATCAAGAATGGTGAGTTAAAAATCTATAAGGATACAAAGGGATCTTCTTCAAATAAAAAAACAACATAAACAACAATGAGAAGCCAAAGTTTTGGACACATAATAAACATGTCACAAATGGTGGGGTTACCAATAAAGCAATCTTCTAGAGGATTAATGGTGTTACCAATTAGAGCGGGACCCATTGAAAGAAACATGGTATGATATTAAGTCCTAGACTTGAATTTGTCTTATAACATCCTTCTAGGTAGACCGTAGATTCATGAGATACAAGCAATGGCATCTACTTACCATCAGTTTTTAAAACTCCCCTTTTAAGGGCAGGAAATCAACATCCCAGGTGACTCCAATCCGTTTCAATATTGCAACAATTTGAAACCAATCAAGGACATTCGTATACCTCACATCAAAGAGTCAGATAGTGATGGAACTATGGACATTAACACAAATCAAGAGAACGCTACTCATCAAATTTCAGACAAAAGAAAGGATATAATAGAATATACACATAGTTCCTCAAATCAAGAAGATGTGGCTACCTTAACAAATATGATGAAACAACTTAGTTTAAAAGATAACCCTATTCATAACCCTATTTGTAACAGCTAAGTGGTTACATCATAATTAGAACTCGGGTTATAATTAGAACTCACTTTCTCAACATCATACTTAGCTGCCACATGTCCCATCTTGAAACACTTCTACATTTGAAGGGAATCCCTTCATAGTCCAAAGGTTGGATCCAAAAACCCTTGGGAGTCATAAGTTTAATCTCCACTAGTAGTCCCTTAGAAGCATAAATATAACCACTTCCCAACATCACACTTAGCTGCCACATCACAATTATAACTTGAGTTCTAATTATAACCCTATTCATTACCCTATTTGTAACAATAACATTAATCTTGATTGAGATATAACCCTAACCTTATCCTTAATTTAATTACAATGATAATTGTATCCCAACCCTATTTTTAATAATTGCCCTAAATTTACTAAAAAATATAATTTTATGTTAACCCTAACCCTAATTTAACCCTAAAACTAATTAAAAAAATTTATGGTTAGTGTTAGAGATACGTTTACATTATGATTAAGGTTAGCATTAGGATTTACATTATGGTTAGGGTTAGGGTTAGGTACATTAGGTTTAGAGTTAGGACTATGATATTAGTTAGGGTTTAAGTTTATAGTTAGATTAATGGTTAGGTTAGAGTTTACATAAAGAAAAGAGTTAGAGCTATAATAGTTAGGGATGTGGTATAGGGTTAAGTTTACATCTTGGCTAGGTTTAGGATAAGGGTTAGGATTATTGGGTTTAAGTGTTAGGGTTTAAGAAGGGTTAGGATTATGGCTAGGGTTAAATTTTACATCATGATTAAAGCTAGAGTAAGGGTTAGGGTTAGGTTTTGGGTTATGGTTAGAGATAGAATTACAATTAAGATTTTAACATCATGTTTAGGGTTAGGACAGTTACAAATGTGGTTATATTAGGGTTTAGGGTTACGTTTGGGATTATGGTTAGGTTACGGTTAGGGTAAGTATTTAGAGTTAGGGTAATGATTATGGTTAGGGATAGGGTTATGATTAGGGTCTTATAGACACAACACACTAACAACAAAAATAACATCAAGAAAAGCCTAAAGCCAAGCATTTTAAAATTAAATAGAGGCTAAAGGCATGATGCCTATAACCATGAAAATTACCACCATTGTACCTAGTACTACCATTTAACAAGAAAAAAAACTAAACAACTAATCTTAAACCTACTATTCCTACCACATACTAGACAAAAGAAACAACAGTTCAATAAGCCATGTAGGCTGCAAAGGAAAATACACCAAAAAAAAAAACCCTAACAGGGTAAAAAGACATAACTCCACTAGACCTTCGGTGGAGCCTTAATATCACAACCCAATTGCTTCAGAACACGAGACCATTCATCAATAAGGAATTTGAACAATTTCTTATAGTTACCCTACTCTTCCTCATCCCTCCCAAAACTTTGTGTTGCGTCAAGAAGATAGAGGTTGTCGAGTTGTACATAATGCGAAGACTCAACCTGGAGATGCTCCCCAACTTTCTTTCCACTTCACTAACTTTGTTTCTCGGGCTATTTATCTCACTCTGCAAGCCAACCAGCTTTGTGGCCAAGGTTATGACAATCTGAATTAGTTTCACAATAGGCGACATAACTGTGTCATTATCCACAGGTCCTTTCTTCACTTTCGCATAGATGTGGGTGGAACTATTTGAAGTCTCTTTAATCAAATTACTATCTCCTTCCTTTTCCAACTCTTCCTCTTCAAAGTTCTTCTTTTCCTCACACTCCTTGTATGTTGTCTGATTACCCTAGTCTGTGTCCTTCTTAGATTTATAGTCTACCAAAATCTTCTTCCCCTTCTTTGGGACCTAATAGCAAGGTGATTGGACCTTCTAAGGGTATTATGCTCGTCCATTTCCTCTTCATCCTTAGTGTTTACCTCTTGCACCGTGAATTTGGCCTTTTTTGTAGGAAAAGAAGGGTTTTTGCCTTTTCTCTTGGAAGTAGACATCAAATAATCTTTACCCTTGGATCCAAGTTATGGGGCCGCAAAATCTGAATTAAGGATTTTAGGAGTGGTCATGTAGGAGACAATTTTACTAACCCCTAGCTTCTTGATACCCTTCATTTTACTCTAACCAGGAACATTAGCAATGTTGGTCGAGGGATGTGACACAGGGCCTCATAAACAATGATAGGCTTGGGGGGACAAAGAGCCACATGGAAATTGTAAAGTCCAAAAATGAGGCATTGATGCAAGTAAACATGTTTTTTTTCCCTTATGGATGGAATTTATGTCCTCAAAGACAAAAGTCTCGAGAGAATTTTTTAAGAAAATGAAAAAGAAATGGTATCGTGGTTCCTAAACTCATTCAAAAGAGGCATATGGTAGTAATAATAGACTTGAAAATAACCTTCAAGAGTAAGATACCTCATGATCATATAACAAACCCAATCCCAAGGAGGGGATAGCTCAACCCTCTCATATTTGCCCTACTTCTTCATTGGAGCCTCATTCCCCTTAAAGAATTTGTTGAGACTCTCATTATCCACAATACAATTGGTATTTTTGCATTTTCTTCCTTCAGTTGATAACCTTGTGGCCTTGCCGATGATTTCCTCATTGATTTCAAAGGAAATACCCCAACTAAAACACTTATGTTATCACAGGAGCTAACAAACTAGGGAGACATGGTTTCCTCAAACCCATTAATGGATTCGATAAAGTCTGCAACCCCACCTTCCCTATAGATATGTCAAACTATGGGGTTATTTTTTAACTCATCCGATTTTCTTAGCTCTATGCAATTGCGATCTCCCATTATAATAGTAACAAAATATACATGGTCAGCTCTAAAATGAAAAATGCAAACCTTAATACGGCAAGAGGAAGTTTTCGTTAGCACAGAGCTTTGAAAAGGAAGGAAATATTCTTGTTTGTCTGGTTGGGTGAAATCATTCATCCATCCTCCCAATAAAGTAGAGACATACGAACTACGGTTTCCCACAAGTGGGATTCGTATCAAGACGACGTAAAAATGGTACTTTTTATTACACAACAAGTAATGATAAATACAGATTTCACCACATATGTTAATCACGATGTGTCATCTCATTATATTGAGGTACTCCATGAGATTAATGTAATCAATATGATTATAGGGGGGAATTTTAGCAAGCAACAATAACCTAAATAATAATTAAAGCCCTTTTGGAGAATACAATTCCAAGGGCAACATCATCAAACCCTTATTCAATTTCCAAAAATTAAGCTCTACCTTACAATCTCGCTTTGTACACAAGTAGGAGTAATGGAATACCCAAAACCCTTAAATACCAAGAAGGATACACTTCTTCCAAGACTAAGGGCTACATGTCATCTACATTGGGTCTTGCACACTCCCTATTCAAGAGGGTGTGTTCGTCAGTTGGGAGAGAGACATGGTCTCGCCAACACCTTAATCCCTCCAAGTTGTAGCCATTCACAACAAAAGAGTCTGCAACAAAGTTTCCCTCCCTATAAATATGGTTTATAGAGAAAGAATCAAATCCCTATAAAAGCTTGTGGACATCACCCATGATACTATCAATAAACTAGTTGGTCTTGCACTGTCCTTTGACAACATCAATGCTAAGTTTGGAATCCCCCTTGATTGAAAGTGCTTTGATCCCAATAGAAAGAGAAATTTTAAGCCCCCAAAGAAGGCATGTCCCCTCCACTTGGTTGTTCGTGTAACCAGAAATTTTATAGCCAAATTAATAGATGCACTCTTGATCACACCCCCTGAAGTAGCCACAAATCGGGATTGCTTTGTAGTGTCGTCAAATTTAAGATTGGACCAGCCTAGGCAAGGATGACTCCATTTCGTATTCTTTCTTTTGAGCTTTTTGTAAAGGTCAAATTACCAAAAGGAATCCCATAAACCCTAATTCCTTGCAATACATGGATCAAAGGGGTAGGGAGGGGAAGAAGAGCAAGTCCCTTTGCTAATACTTAAATTCTCTAGCAACAACTTGCAGAAGACGCTAAAGACCACCGCCGACAAGCATTCCTTGTTTCTAAAGATCCTAATGTTCCTTTCCTTCTAGATTGCCCACCCTAAATGTGGTGGGATTTATTGCTACAATTGTCTTAAATTAGGATTAGGGGACCTCCCCTCCCAATTAAAAGTAAGTTGTTGGACATCATAATCTATAACCTAGTTGGTCTGGAGAAGTTACAAAATCTTCCACCACAGCTCAGACGTAAAAGGGAAACGAATGAGAAGATGATTAATCAACTCCTCATTCTTCTTACAGAGAACAATATGATTCACAAGCTCAAACCCATGTTTCACAAGATTGTCCTAAGTGAGGATTTTACCATGCATCACTCCCCATCAAAATGGATTAACCTTCATAATCAAATTTTAATTACAGACCAATTTCCACATCTCATGTTTTCCATCACGGATGAGCATAAGATAGCCATTACTCACAATTAATCCTCCACTGCCAATGAATTTCCAAACAATGTTGTGCTCCCTAGGGAATATTGAGACTCTTTCCCCCATCAAATGCTTTTGAAGTTCCAAGGTTGGTGGCACTAACTATTGAAGGCCTTGACAACACAAGTTAACTTCCTTCCAAGATCTAAATTGGTTTATGTAGTTTGTTACTCATCTCCCAAAGAGCTATTTGGCCTTCACCTAGAGGTCAAAGAAAGCAAGAAGCGTTGAGAGGGGCATATCGCCGACCCATCAATCCTCCTAGAACCGGATTGTCAATCCATCACCAATCCACCATTTTAGACCTTGAAGAAGCAAAGCTCTGTAATTAAGAATATTGTTCTAAATTTTTGATCTCATGGGGAGCCCTTCCATATTCAAATAGTGATGGAACCTTTCCTTGCTCAAGTACTTAGCCGACATAATATCACACCAATTATCTTTGTGGATAGCCAAGTTTCATCCCTCCATAGCAAGGAGAGCCATATTAAGATGAAAGATTCCCCTTACACCCAACCCCCCCATGGGTTTAGGTTGGCAAACAAAGTCCCAATTGACCAGTACCATCCTCTTTCTCTCTTCCAAACCCGACCAAAGGAAATGTCTCATGATTCTCTCAAGTTTGTTCGCCCACTTATTGGATATTATAAAGATTGAATGAAAATAAACAAGAATACCTTGGAGGGACTGTTTCAGAAGTTGCAATTTACTTGTGCTACTGAGTCCATATTATCATAATGTATGTATGTATGTACGTATACACACACACGCATATATATATATATATATATATATATATATATATATATATATATATATATATATATATATATATATATATATATATATATATATATATATGAAATAACATTAATATTTTATAATGAATGCATACCCCCTCTCTAAATTGAAGTTCTATGTGCACATAAGAGTGAAGTTAGAGTTCCATCTTATCTTTCATAATAACACACATTAATCATTGCTAGAAATTATTAAAGAAAGGTTAATTGCAAAAATTCTTTAGAGCTAAATATGTGCTTCATATCTCTAAAAATATTCTATCAGTTATATATCATTAAAGAGGGAGTGTTTTCTTTCATCTCTACTCACTCATTTGTCATCATATTTTTTCTTTAAACTAAATATGTAGTTTGTATATCTAAAAATGACCATGCATTTTATCTTATGTTTGATATAAGAATATGCAATACATAAAATAGCACATCGAATTAGAAACTAATTATTAATATAATTAATGAGACAATATTCAAATCAAACAACATAAAAACATAAACATTAAATTTTTATGTTTACCTTTTAATTTTTTAAATAAAAATTTTTGAACAAATTGCAATTTTATACATTAAGACACAATTTTCATATATTTTGAAAAAGATAAAGTTCTGAAAGGGGCACAAACTCTTTTATGATGGTGATCGGAGAAAGCCCCAAATTACAATTGACTTTTGTATTTTATTTTTGGCATGTCCTAATGGGTGTGAGTTTGCAACTTTGCAGAGTGGACAGAAACGTCTCTGGTTCGTGTTTTGCCAAAATCAGAACATGCGTGGCAGACAATGGCCAGCTGTGTCACTTGGGATTCTTTTGAAGCTTAATGAGAGAAAACCTTTCATTTCTCTTAGGGATAAACTGTATATGATCTTTTATCTTATTGCAGGGAAAACCTTGGATGGAAGAACACTGGCAATTAAAAGAGTGGCAATCAATTCCAGACAAGATGAAAGTTCATTCTATAATGAAGTGAGCACTCTCAGAAAAATTCACTCAGAAATCTTGTACAGTAGTTGTATGTTGTGCTCAAGGGAAAGAAAGACTTCTGGTTTATGAATATCTCCCAAACAAAAGCCTTGATCATATTCTGTTTTGTAAGTCATAACAGTTCTTACATACTAAGTGTAGTGTTGCGAAGTGACTTCTAACCTCCTTTAGGTCAAAATAGTTCATTTATGTTGTTAAGATGAGATGAACATCCTTTAGGTCAAGATGGTCTTTAGGGCCTGTCAAAGTGTTTTTTTTGGCCTTGTTTAGAAGATTGTTACAGATAGTTTAACCATAGTCTGTTGAACACGGACCCTGAGAAGCAAAAATTTCTGGATTGGCCAAAGTGCTATAGCATAGTACAAGGGATAGCTCGTGGACTCAGTTACCTCCATGAGGGCTCCCAACAGGGATTTGAAAATAAGCAATATTTTATTGGATGACGAACTGAGTCCTAAAATTGCAGACGTTGGGTTGGCTAAGCTTTTCCTAGATGGTCAAACTCATGTCAGGACCAAAATTGCAGGGATTCTGTAAGTGAACATCCCATGATTTTAGTTTTATCCGAGCAAATTGTTTCAAAGTTTTTTTTTAACGAAAATAAATCATTTTTATTTTGTTTTTCAAGGATATTGTAAAAGAAATTAATTTTACTTACGTAGTACTCTATTAAGACAGGTTTTAAGATTTGAATGCTAATTGACCATATTTTGTAGAGCACAGGTTAGAGTTTTTGTGTTTGTTATTTATTTACACTCACCCACACAGTAGAATTGCTACAGTAGTAAGACATAGATTTGGTGATAATGGAATTCATTTCTTTGTACCTGTTGACTTAGATCCTTAATTAAATGGACAAACTCTGGCCTTCGGCAAACTACTCATCTTCCTAAGACATTAGATTTCCAGTCCATAAAGATGAGTGTGTATAGTTTCTGGATTCTGGGTTTAATTTCCTTCTATAGCTTTCTCATCCTGATGATGGATCATGGAGTGTGATCCAAAATGTTGATGCAAATAACTTTTACACAGTTGAATCCAGAAACTATGCACACTTACTCATCTTCAGCTATTTTAGTTTACACAACTCTGCCAGCCTACAGGAGATCTGATAAGGTGCAAAGACACCAATAATCGGTGGGGATAGAATCTATACCTTCATGAAAAAAAACTTACATGAATGTGACCCTGCCCCATATGTTTGGAACCCAATTACTAGAACAAGGTACGGGAAAAGTAGATGAATTTGATCATGATGCTTTCTCAAGTATGCATTGAATTGTTGAACCGGGGAAGGAATTCATGAGTGTGAAACATATCTATTACAGCTTGGTCATCCCCGATTAGTCCACGACAATTGGATTCAGTTACGTAATGGAGAAAAGCTTAAATCATTTTTTAAAATGTTTCCAAAATTGTCAGTTGAACTTGTTTGTCACAAAATGAGTATAGATGTTTCTAACTGTTATATAAAATTTTGAATAAATTCTAATATCTATTTCCTTTCACAGTGGGTATATGGCTCCCAAGTACATGATGGAAGGACAACTATCCGAGAAAGCTGATATCTTTAGCTTTGGAGACCTTACACTAGAATTTTTATGTTGGAATTGTTGGAACTTCCCATTATACCCTCTTTTTAATGGGACCAACAATGCAGAAAATGCTCTTCGCACCAATAGTTTTCTGCATCTATTCAAATCATATCTTCTACCTATTGGCTCAATGTTGCAGGTAAATAAGCATGCAACTGCTAGTAATACAATGTTGTAGGACATAGTCGAGTAAACATGCTGACAGATCTTGGAAGCAGCAAATCAGTAGAGGCTGCAACTTAGATGAAGTAGAGGCAAAAACGAAATTTGCACTTTAATTCACAACCTATTACTCAAAATCTTAAATCAATATAATAAGACAAAGCTTAGAGAGTTTGTTTTCAAACTGGACATGCACGACAATCATCTTAACAAATAAACTTTGATAGACGCTGAGATTAATTTTTACGAAACGTCATCAAAAGTCAAATCTCATATTAAATAAACTTTGATAGACACTCAGATTAATTTGTACTAAAGGTCATCGAAGTCAAATATCATATTGAATGATTTTATTAGTTTGCAGGCATGGAGAATGCATAAGAAAAGATGTACTGTTGGAGTAGACAATCCAGTCTTGGGTGATTCATATGCCAAAGAAGAGGTCTTGAGGTGTATTTGCATTGCCCTTCTCTGCAATCAAGCTCAACATATGAGGCCTTGTATGTCCCGTGTTGTCCTGATGCTTGCAAGTAGTGCATAAACCATTCCTGATCCAACAGTACCTTCATTCATTAAGTTTAAGTTCACTACACGTCTAGACTCCAAAAGTTGTGTAATGAGCAGACTCTTAAACGTGCAATTGAAATTGTAAGTTTTTGCTATTGGTACATGAATTATCCGTACAGTAGGTTTCCACTCGATATCTGTAGTGGTCTTCCATCTCCTACATGTGTAGAGACATGATGGAATTACTGCATTAACATTTATGTGGTGCTAAAATTGAATCTGTGATCAGGACCTGAGGACATAGTACATATCCATGCCAATAGTCTCATTTGGTCTGATGCAATGTAACTATAGTTTGTTACAGATTGAACAATCTAGAAGAGCTGAGGTGTTGTATTTATAGACCATATAAAATGTTGAGATTTGTAGAAGTAGTTGTATTCAGCATCTCAACCTTTTTAACATTTTCAAATTGTTTCCATGTGGTAATTACTATTTATGATATTATTAATCTTGTATGTTCCCTGAAAATGGGCCTCAAAGGAGACTTAAAACATCCACATCAAAATAATTACAGTGGTGTCCAAAGACATGATATTATGTCTGACTGTGAAAATCTGAAGTCTTGGATAATGTGCTTTGCATTTTGTAGTTTTTTTTTAGTAAAAATTATACAGTTAGAATTTTTATTGTTTGAAATAGTACTCTTTATATTTAGGGCTTACCGGGAGAATGGCGAACATTAGAAAAGCAGAGTGTAGCTTGAGTGGAGTTTAAGATTAGAGAAGATTTGATGGGTGGAAGCAATTCTAAGTCTGATTTTGGTTCTTATCACAAAGCTGTTGACACTAGGCAGTAAATATGTAAGTAGATGTTAAAGAGGAGATGATTAAAGTTTCGGACAGGTTTGAGGCCAATACAATCAAGAATAGGAATCCAAATGTAATAGTTGTTTCCTGAAGATGGGTCTTAAAGGAGACTCACAACATAAACAATAAAAAGCATTACACATTGGTGTCCAAGTACATGATATTATGTGTGACTGAAAAATCTGAAATCTTAGGAGAGGGGCTTTGTCTTTGGTAATTTTCAGTAGTAAAAATTATACAATTAAATTATTAGTGATTGAAACTATTTATATTTAGGTCTTATACGAAGAATGGAGAAGACTAGAAAATCATCTTGTAGCTTGGGTAGGTTTTGAGATTAGAGAAGGTTTAAGTGGAAGCAAGTCCATGTCTGGTTCTGGTTCTTATCACAAAGTTGTTGATATTAAATATGTAAGTAGATTTTAAAGAGAAGATGGTTAAAATTTGAGGCAAGTTTAAGGCCAATACAACAAAGAAAAGGAATTTTAATGTAGTAGGTGTTTCCCTGTGGCAGCTACTAACCTGCACGTTGAATTCCTCATCGAAGACCAGGTCCAAGAAGACATAGTTTATAAGAACAACCCAACTTTTATATTTAGGTCTTATATGAACAATGGAGAAGACTCAATGCATACTCAGTTTTAGAAAGAATGTGAGGAAAAGTGAACTAGGAATACTCTTTATTAGTTAACTTGTCACAGTGATTTCTTATTGTTCAATTGAAATTTTGTATGTTTTTGAATTTGGATGATTTATATTGTTTACAATATTTGTATATTTGTATGTTATTTTGTGCTTGTTAGGTGTACAGTAATGTCTAAAGCCTAGCAGCATGTCAAATTAGCATGCTCTGGCACCTCGGTACATTACTCTTTTAAGGAAGGGGCTTCTGGAATTGATTTTAAAAGTGTAAAACCAAGGGATTAAACACTAACCACTGTTCTAGAATAGTAACTGCGGTCCTATCAACAGTAAAAACCTAATAGCTTCACCCTATATACCTGACAAATCCCCGTCAAAATAGGCTGCTAGTAAGTTCGACAATTCAAGATGATTTATGGAGCTAAAGCTACACTGAAAAATTGCACAATTCATAAGCTGGAAAGCATGCAGGTCGGTGAGAGTAATGGTTTTAAGGAACCACTCAGGGACCAAACTTCCAGAAAGTGGTCCACTTAGAAACTTGAACAATTACATCCGGCTTGTCTAGTTTCTTTACATTTCAGTTCAGTAAGGCAGATGTAGTGGAAGCTCAATGATAAGTTTCTGGAATTCAAAATTGGAAGACAACCACTGAACATAACAACATAACTGTGGAAATAATATCAAGAAGTCTTTCTGCTATGTGAACTTTGTAGTTCTATTCATATCAAAGGAAACCATAAGTGATAAAAGAATTCTGGTTTATGGAGGAAAGCAAGGCACCTTGTAGACTGACCCAAAGCCATCCTCTCAATATACACAAATTCATCTTGCGAAGGCCAAGTGTTGAGCACATACGTCGTGTAATATTCTCCTCCTCCAATTGCATGAAAGAAGAATGAGCCCTTGTGGCTGCTCCCCTGTGCTGAAAGCTTCGTATTTTGCCCTCTTCATATCTGTGAAAGATTTGATTCAATTGCATATTGATTCAAAGATCGATTTCATTCAGATAAGATGGATAAGTGAGTGAAAACATTTGTCAAGAAACTTGAAACCACCAAATAACTTACCACTTGGATTCCAGCGTCAAACAGGTATTGACTGAAACCTCACGTAATATAGCCTATCGGCTAATAATTTATTACTCACATTTTTTTCTAAAAGTGAGTGAGCATTGAATCTGAAATCAACCATGGATTTGTCTCTCTCAAACTATGATGGAATCTGAAAACAACAAAGCCATTTCTCCTTCGCTACTCTGCTATTGCAATGGAATAGCAAGAACTATGACGGAATGCCATCTGAAACAAATCTAATTTTTAAGCCACATATATATCCTACAACCGCACATAGGAAGCCAAGAAAACAATGCAATGAAATCTTGAATATCTTCTCAAATATTTATTATTTTCTCCAAATTAAATCTACAAAATTTTAGCGCTAAATAGAAGCTGCAACTTATACCTGAGCGAAGTCTGTTACCACCACCATAAGCTCCTGATACTCCCCATTTAAATTGAGTATAAATAGCATAGCTCAAATTGTTCATTTTATAGATTAGAGTGGTCATAAAGTGTCCCGAGACAAAAACAAAAGAGCAGCCCCATTTCTACAATAAAATCCAGATCACATCTTGATCAGTAGATGCAAGATGTTTATCTTCTCCACGAGAGGACATGTAATTCGGAATTCGTAATCTGTAAACAAAAGAAAAATTTCACAAATACCTAGATAAAGACAAATGGAAAATGTCACAGTAAGTTTCTTGATAAAACGCATCAAAAACACACCCAAATGTTTTTGGCTTTGAAGGAGATGAAAATAAATCAAGCTTGTCTTCTCGTGTAACATCTTCAAGCCATCCTTCTCGGGAACAAAATGTGTGCTGCATCTTGTGAACTGATATTTTGAAGTTTCATCACTCATGATCCTCCCTTACATAGGATTTTCATTATTATACATCTCTACTTTATTGTCCAACATCAAGTCATTCAATAATAAACTTAACAAAGGTTATGAGGAAAACTTAGCACTTCAATGCATTTGGGTTTATAACTTTATATTTCTCCCACAATATATATCCATTTGTTATTTGTCCTCTGTTCAAGCTTCAAACTCCGCATGGCTTGTGGAGCCTTACTGTACTATGCCCAGTGTGAAGAAATGTGCATCTAGAATGCTGGATGGGCATTGCTGGTTTTTTTCTGTGGACTGAATTGTACAATTCAGTTGTAATTAGAGTAGCATTCAGTATTTTTACTATATTTGTTTTCCTATTTCATTGATCCATGAATTTTTGTTTCTTAATTTGAGTTTGGCGTAATTATTTGAGAAAGCCTAGCAGGTTCTGAGAAAATGTCTACCCACTTGATCTGGTTGGACTTGTTTAACCAAGCATGATACATGCAATTCATGTGACCTGTCAATACGGATGAGTTTTAATGGAAAATTGTTTTATTGGACCCAAAAAAAAATTTAACAAAGTGAAGGGTAGCTGCATCTGGATAATGGATAAGATTTACATGCATTTCCTAAATGAAAGATTTTCAGATAATTCCTGAATTAATTATTATGAGAAGATTCAAACAAACGTGGTGCATCATTCCCACCAGCTATCTCAGTCGTCTTCTGTATTGAGCCCTGCTGGACAAGGCACAGGAGGAGTTCAACTTTGATCACCAAGCCATGCTCAGAATACCCTGTGAGGTGAGCATACTTAAGCAAGTTTGTGGTTGATCCATAGAGAAAACCCTAAAAAATGATACACTAAACATGAAAGATGAACAAAAACACAATTAAAACTTTAAATTAGCACACATGCACGCATGGTGTCATGGAGTAAACAATATTGATGGGGAAAAAATGTAGAGTTTGCACGAAAAATATTGCTAACAAATCATAATGATAATGGCTCGCTTTCTTTCCCACAGCGTTCGGTGGGTGAGAAAAATCATCAGTTCTACGATAAAACAACCATTTGGTATAAAAAGAACAAGGAAAAAACAAAACCTGGAGGAATTTAGAGAGATACATTCATCAAGGGCTGAAAAGAAAAGCAGTGAAAAGGGAAAAGAAACATATTGTTTTGTCGTCAATGGTGTGCTTGTCCTGGAGAACCCTCTCAAAAATGAAGGGGTTGGAAAACGGACAAAGTCGAAGCCTCTAGCATGGCCAGTCATGTGATGATTACTACAATCTGCACAACCTTGCCATAGTGGGAAAAATACTATGCAAGCCTCTCTTTGCTAGTCTCCATGATATCACCCAATAAAGAGCTTTCCCTAATCACAATCCATTTCTACTTCTACAAGAAATCTGCAAACTCCTCTGTGTAAAATAGAAACCCTGACTGATGTAGACGATGGAGATCTAACCTCTGCTTCTCAGCAACTATATAAAAAATTGCATACGAATATTATAAAACAACTACTCACAAATGGTTTATATTGTTATTGTTAGAGTAATAAAGTGTTTACTGATTAATTAAATCATATTAATTTAATTATTCAGTCACTTATTACCTCTTTCTACTTAAGCTAAACTTTAGGCATATAATAATTAATTATCTTTATTAATTATTATTATGCAACCTAGAGTTTTACCTTTTCAGGGTTTCTAATCTCCTTTCATAAGGATTGATCTCCTCTTGTTTTGTAACATTTTCTGACATTTCATTATTGATTGCAACTTTTGTTTTTGCACATCAAGGATTTCTCCTCTCTCGTGGATCAATGCGTTCAGGCCTCCATAGCTGTTTGCTTCTCTCTCTTTCTGTGACAGGTGTTTGCGTGCAAGTGTTCTTGGGAGCTATGGGTTGTCTTTCATCAACTCCATCAGTTATTAACCTTTATCATGGTTGGATATCCTGTTATCAGTTGAAAGCAAATACTTGATACACAGCATTTACATAGTTCAAACAAGTGTTTGTTATTGTATTACAGAAGGAAATGAATCATTCTACACAATAAAAACAACATTCCAAGATGGCTGATAAAATTATTTGAAACACAATTAACTGAAGAATGCAGAGAGAGCAGGAGTGCAAGATGAGTTCCTCCAAAACCTGATTAAAGTAAATTAAGATATGCACAATTTTTGATGAGACCCATATCCAAAGACGAGTAACCAAAGGACAACCTTTACCTGTGGGGCAGACAAAGCCTCAAGACCAAACGACTTCCAAGTTGGGTTCTTTCAAAATTCTGGCACATGAAGCAGTAGAGGAATGCAAGAAGAGGAAGGCAATCTTAAAGGAATCCAATGCAACCTTTTTGACATTAATCCCCAAGTAAAAACATGCCAAAAATTTTGATTCATTTGACTCAGTTGCGTTTTGTGGAAAAATTACAGGATAATAACAGAAGTGTTACAACTCAGTTGGAAATAAAATAATATTGGAAGAACATAGTTGCTGCTTTTAGATATTGGATGGAGTTACAATATCAATATTGCTCATAAAGACATATAATCACTCAAGTATAGTAAAAACAAGGAAACATAATCACTAGACATAAATAAAGTGAATAAGTGTAAACTAAAAATTTACTTGAACAGTCGTGAAGAATTTTGGACTTTAAATTAAATAAATTAGAGACAAAGCTTATAGTTGAATCTATACTTGCCATCCTTCATGTTTTTGATCAATGAAGTTCCAAGTGAGCTACTTCTCTGCTAATCAGGGATTGTGAGAGAGATTTGATCTCCCGATATTTATTTATAACCTTGGCTGAGGCCCTAGGAAGAGAAATTAAACGATGGATTTGGCTCCAAAATACCAAAGAAATCCAAATTTTTAAGCAGCAAAGAAATCTTAAATCTCTAATTTTCAGATGATGCAGTCCTAAAATTTCATCTATTGAAGAATCAAGGTGGCTGAATATTCTTCTTAAGAAGTAGGGATGTATTATTGTAGGCTAGAAAATCAATCCACGTGATTCTAAGACTTAGTTTATGATATTTAGTTTATCAATATCATAAAATTATAGCAGGAACTTCAGAAGATCATGGATTATCTGAATATTATTTACTTCACAAGATCATTGAAGGAAAAGCCTTTGCTCAAGTCTGCAAATCTATTGTGGACAAAATTCTGACTAAATTACCTACGTGCAAGTCGAAAGGATTAACCATGAACGGAGGGAGCATCTAAGCTTCTAAATACATATTCCATGTTCATCCAACGTTCACTTGGGGTCAAAAGAGTCAAACTAAGGGTTGAAGGTGGAGTAAGATGTAACAAGCCCTAGTATGCCCGTGCCTAAGCTTTAAAGCATTCAATCAAAGCCTGAATGTTGGTCAAGCAATGCATGAACAACAAGTTATGTTGTAGTGCATATTTTCAAGTAGAACAAGCATTTTCTAGACAAGAACAAAGGATTCTCATCAGTAAATAGCAGTCCATAATGAGTAAGCAGTGAGATTCATTCAAGAAACAACAATAAATAGCAGGTTTCTCATTAAGAATAGCAGATAGAATGATAAAGAAGTGTATTCAAAAGTGGAGCAACGGGTTTTATCGAAGAAAAGTGGGTATCATGGTCCTAAACATCAAGATTTATAAAAGAAACATCGAGTTTCTTGATAAGAGGTGGGGTTTGAAGCTAAATCCACATTCTCTAAATACATTGATGGTTTCCTTTGTTCTAAGATCTTCATGCTTTAGGTATGGAGTGTTTTCTAAGAAGATCTCATTGTTTAAGAAAGAGAGTAATTTTTTTGATATGGTAGATTCATTCAATGGGTTGTTCACTAATTCATGGTGTTCATTATTCTAACACTGGACATCATTGTCCTTGGGATAATCTCACTGTGTCAAAGATATGTGATCTTTTCATTGCTATCAAAAAATAGATCTAAACATATGTTTGAGAGGAGAGTAGCCACGGTGAAAAAATAAAAAACAGAGATCAACAAGATCATAACAGTCAAGGACAACCAAATGCTACGAATAAAGAGCAGCCAACCATGACAAGAGTGAGTGACAGTCATAAGGTGCTGAAAGTGATTCAGCCAATCATAAAAGAAATACAACGATCATAGAAATATACAGCAATAACAGTCAATTTCATGGAGACAAATGCAGTCAAAGATAATAAAAACTAGCTCAAGGCAAGTGTAGGAGCAGCTTAGACCACTGAAAACAGAGCTATAAAACGTTTTGATAGTCATCCAATAAAAGAAAAATGATAAAAAGCAATGCTACACAAGAGTAGATGGAAAATACTGTGACATGAAAATATCAAGGGAAATGTGCAGCCATAAAATGAAGACCAAAACAGTGATTTCAAATATGTTGAAGACAAAGAACAGTGATTCAGTGTAACAATGATAACAACAGTGTTTTAAGACAGTATGCACCTCTGTGACAGCGAGATATCAATAAAAGAGAGTGATGTTCAATAGAAGTTACTGCTATGACAAGCAAGGTCATTGCTATTACAGAGATCTGGAAGATGATAAGAGCAGTTAGGAGCAGAGTAATGAAGAGTCATGACAAAAGGACAACAACTAAGAAATTAAGACAATATCAAGGGCAATGATGAAAACACCGAAAGTATGTGATAGCTGTTAGAGAAGATATGAAGCAGATGAAAGACATTTTTACACAAATGTTTCCAGTATAGGAGTTCTTATGACAGTTTTTCACTTTTATTAGCTTTCATCATATGAATGAAGTTCTAGGTTGCATTGCTTGTGAAGCAAATATCCCTGATTCTGGTAAACTTATTATTGTAGTTGGGTAAGAATGGCAACTAGCATCAACTGGAGGATGATGGGGTTGATCTACAAGTTCGTGGAAAATATTGTCATTCAGAGGGACTTTACATGAAGATTAGGTCTTAGATGATATGTACCATAACAAAACAAAAAAATAAAGTGACAGTCATGATAACTCAGTCAAAAGGATGTTCAATAGAGCATGAGATCTCGTGAATATGATAGCGGTAAGAAAGAGATACAAAAGGCACATGTCTTAGAGACAGAGATACAAGTTTGTCTAAGAGCAAAGCATTACATGAAATCAGACAAGAACATTGTTGTTGAAAAGAGAGACAGTGAAATCTAAAAGGAATGCCTGAAGTACAATCATTTCAGTGCAAAGTAGTGATCAACAAATAAAAGGACAACAACAGTCAAGAATCATGTAATTAAGACAGTAAAGAGAAAATTAATGAACAAGAGCCAAGTCATTAGATGGTGCTCATTCAAAGACAAAAACAAGTGCTGAAAAAGATTGAAAACAGTGAGAAGGAAATGGAGATAACAGTGATCTTGAATGAGAGCAGAGATCAGTCACAGCTCATCAAAAATCACTCACTGTTATCTAGGAACAATGTTAAAAGACAATGATAAAGAAATGCCGAGACACTGTTATGTGTATGGACAGTGACAAGAGATCAAGAACAATGGTAATTGTTGAAAATAAAAAAACAGAGATGTGATCAAATGGAAACCATGACAGTGAGGAGGAGACAGTGAGATAGACTGTTATAGAAGGCCAGAGAGGATAGGATATGACTAGAGGCACATGTATCATTGCCTAGAGTAGCAGCGTCATCAGAGGTGTCAAAGAGCTATCAACAATGGTATGAGCAGCTTTAATGGCATTAAAAAAGCATGATCACTATTACTTTCAGTGAAGAAGAAGATAAAAACTATGATAAATATTAAAGAGAATGACTGATATAATGAGGGGCAGATAAAGAGATATTTTCACCTGTGTCAAGGTTTTCAGAGTTCCTGCAAGGTGTATTTACTGTGACTAGAGAGCATAGGACGTGACTAGAAGCAGATGTATCATTGTCTAGATGAGCAGCGTCCTCAGAGATGTCAGAGCTATCAACAATGATATGAGAAGCTTTAATAGCATTAAAAAGGCATGATCACTATTAATTTCAGTGAAGAAGAAGATCAAAACTATGATAAAGAGCATTATTGATATGACGAGGAGCGGATGGAGAGATATTTTCACCTTTCTGCCAATGGTTTTCAGAGTGTCTGCAACATGTATTCACTGTCCTTGGTTACATTCACAGGTTTTATTTCAAGGATATTCACCATTATAACAATCATCAATTCACTGTCTTGTCTAAGGAGTCCAAGCACTGTTTTCAAAGACCATTTGTTGTTAATAATAGGTACATCACTATTAATGAAGATACAGTAACTGTGATAGTATGAAACAATGCTATTGGTTACACACCAAAAGCAGACCTAAAAAGACAAAATGTTATGGTGGCCATGAGAAAACAAAGAGAAGTGATGTGGCCAAGGGTAGAAACAATGCACATGGTATATAGAAGCAGTGATACTCAATGTATAAGAGAAAAACAGTGATCCAACAATGTAAGGAAACAGTGAGTAGACATATATCCAAACAACATCAAAGTGAAAGACAGTGGTGAATATACATGCAAAACAGTATTTGATGTTACGAATAAATTAGAAACAATGAATGTGAATAACACCGACATGGAAACAGTGATATCGGAGGATAGGAAGATTGGAAACAGTAGTTAGAGATTAGTAATGCAGCAAAAGTGGATACATTGTCAAGCAGAACAGAGATAAAAAAAAGTCATGAACAAGTAATGAAAAAGACACATTGCCATAATAAAGAGTGCAGATAGGTTCAGGTACATGAATGAGGGTTTCATGGTCAGCAAGCATGCATTTGACAAATTTGCTCATGTAAAGGACAGTTGCATGAAAATTGTTTCAATCAACAGCAGCATAACATAGTAAATTGCCAAGAAGTGGGCAATACCAAAGCCATGAAGATAGAAATCTTATTTGCAAAGGAGGTTTCACAGTCAAAGAGGAAAATGAATACAAGTTTTGTTGGAGAGAAAGATCATGTGATAGTCAAACTCCAAGTCCAAATGCAGGATGCTAAACTCAAGCCACCTGTCAAGGGTTAAACATCAGTGCAGGACATCATGCAGATATAGTTGAGGATCGGTTGAGGCACTAAAAGGGAGTTTTTCACACAGAAAGCAGTTTCTCGAGTTAGAGACTCCTTCTGGGTAGTGCATCAATCAAGGGAAGTCTTGGGTCCACCAACCATTAGTTTGGGGAACTTTGAACACCCTTTTTTGCATTATTTTCAACCATGTACGACCCAAGGAGATATTTTTATTCAAACTGAAGTAGCATTAAAGACGCCATCAATCAGTTGGAGCAGATTTCAAGGGACTTCATTCAGTTGCACTTCAAGTTCACTTCAGTTCTTTCTTTAAGTGAGGATTGAGACCTCTTTTGTATAAAGCTTCTTCTATTTCTTTATTCGAGTGAGTTCTTTTCTTCTCTGGGCTTTTCGCACACAACAAAAAGAAGACGACACCGTAGCTATTTGGAAGCATTTTTCAGTTTGTAACAGCAATTCCTTTCATTTTCAATAAAGAGAGCAGTGTTTTCCTTCTTAAATACTTCATGTTTTGTGTTGTAAATGAATGATCTGAGATAGTTATTGTGTTTCACTTTCAAATCCTTTGATTATTTCTCGTTCTTAAAGTGTTAAATCAAAGAACATTCACATTAGCTGCAGGTCATAAGCTGTGTTGTTATGATTTTAGTAAGTTGAAGTTGTGAAAACTTTGTTTTCCTTCAAACAAAAGTTGAATATAAAAGTTATTATTAAGTGCTTATACATTGCATGTCCTATTTTCTGAGTTGAGAATAAGCACGCGTCTTTTATTGGAACGCATTGTGAGTTAGAGCAGCTGATTAGGCCTCTCAAACGCTTGGTGCATCACCTCCTAGGGTAATAGTTTTAGTTTCAAGGCTTTCCTTATATCCCTTTTCCCACTTAAAAACATTAGTTTTAGGTGATCCATCAAGGCAACCAGCCCTCTCTGGAGGTTCATCCTCATCATGACAAACCCAGGGACCTGAGGATGATCCCATGTTTCATAGGATAGGGAGTTTTACACTTGGCTCAGGTGTGTCGCCAGAATGTAGTCAAATTTTCACCTTCAAGATCAAATTAGTCTTTAGGTTAGTTGTCAAGGTTGGGTCCTAGGTCATCTTTGTAATTTTGTCCATGATCCAATGTTTTGCAAGATGTGGAGTTTTACACTTGGCTCGAGTGTGTCACCAGAATGCAATCAAATTTTCACCTTTGGCATTCAATTAGTCTTCAGGTTATTTGTCAAGGTTGGGTCCCATGTCATCTTTGTAATTTTGTCCATTTAGGTGCCTTGAGGGGAAAAAGAAATTAAAAGGTCTTGATATTTTATAACTGTTTCATTCAAAAGTCAATGTCCTATTAAAAAAGAAGGGACAAAAATAAGGCATTTTGTTCTAATGTCATATTCTTTTAATCCCAAAACTCATATTGCAAAGGTAATGGAGGGAAAGTAAGGTCAAATCTTTTGTTTGACTTAACCGCAAAGGAGGGTAACTCAAGCTTGAATAGGAGTAAGCCCAAAAAACCCTAGCCACACCCGTCATTACTCTTGCAAGCTTCCTCAAGCAAAAAATGGTGGGGTTTCAGGTCAAGAACACCACAAAGTATGCATCTACACCAGTTACCAGTTTAAATAAGACAAATCTTTAAAGGAAAAATGACAAGTTGCATTCAATGAATGCAACATTTTCAAGAGATAACAGTGAGAGCTTGATGCATGATGGCAAAGAGCAGGATCAATATGTGATAATATGACTCAAAATCACTGTTTAAGTGATCAGAACAACAGTAGTAGTAAAAGCCATAACAGTAAGAATCAATGGTGTTTGAAGAAGTGGGAAAGAAAGTCCAAAACAACAAAGCACTTTTATGGAGAACAATGAGCAACATATGGTAACAGTGACAATGTAAAAGGTACTGATCAATGACTTCCAAATGGAAAGAAATTCATAAACAACAAACAATGAGTCAATGAAGGTCATTTCTATATAGAAATAATATGACTCAAAAATTGCTGTTATAGTGATAAGAGCAGCAGTAATAGTAAACACCATAACAGTATGAATCAATGATGTTTGAAGAAGTGGGAAAGAAGATTCAAAAAAGCAAAGCACAGTTATGGAGAACAATGAGCAACATACGATAAAAGTGAAATTGTAAATGTAAAATGTACCGATCAATGACTTCCAAATGGAAATAAATTCACAAACAACAAAGAATGATGCAATGAAGGTCACTTCTATATAGAAAAAGAACAGTAATTACTACTAAAGTAAAAAACAGTGAAGATTCTTGCTAAGAATCAATAAGAGAGGACAGTTATGAGAAGCCTAATGGAAGGAGATGAAATGGTGCCTAACGGACAGTCATTTGATGTTCTCAAGGAGGATTGAAATAGTGAAGAAGACACTGCTACGATGCTTAACACAGAGGTATCAGAAGATGTTCAAAACAGTGATTATCAGACAGAGCAGTGATTCAGAGGGATGTAAAAGTCAGTGATCAGAAAATGAAGAAGAGCTAGTGATATAGAAAAAGACATTAATGTTCAAGACAATGATACAATAATGTAAAAGCAGTGGCATCAGACATTAGAGCAGAAAAGATTAAGAATGTTTATAGGTACAGATTTCAGAGATGTATAAATGACAGCGACATCTAAGGTTACAAAGCATCAATGAACAATGGTATAAGGACTGTTACAAGGAACGGTGTTTCAATGTATCTGTTGTCATTCAGGATTGCGCCTATAGCTTGATGTGAAATCTAGCTACCTTGTTAAAACATGGAAACTCTCTCGAGTGGTGGGTTGTCCTAAAACGAGAGAAGAATCTCCGGAAGATAGGTCGGTTCTTAAATAATGCTCACCTAAAACTAAATGTGTACATGAGAAAATGGATGAGAGAAAATGAATGTTTAAAAACTAAATAGGGTGATACACCAATGATTTGTATGTAACTCTAATTGAATCAACATGAATTATAAAAGACACTAATAGTTTTCAATACTCAGACAAACATGCAATTACAAAAATGATTCTATGCAAGGACCTGGAATCTTTTTCTTTGAAAGGGAAACTAGGCTTCACCAATTTTATGCAAAAGAATAAGGATACAAACAAAAATCTGCAATAAAAAGTATCGAGATTCGAATATGCAATAAGGAATGTAGTTTGAATGAAGGATAAACACAACATAGAAACAAAGAACCCACAATATTGCACCTGAATCAATGAGAAGGAACCACTGCAATCATATATTCAATGCTGAAAAAATCTCTACTACAAAATTCTCTTACAATTTTCTCACAAGTATGCAATCTGTAAAACATGTGAGCCCAAAAGAAGTCCCCTCCAAATGAGGTCAAAATACAATAAATAGGACCCAGAAAAAAAAAGGGTCGGATGCATAAGAAAACTCCTCAAAAATATGAACTAAGTTGTCAGAAACTCCATTCCCACTGATCCACAAACTCCACCAAGCCATGCCCAACTGAAAAACCGCTCAAAACTACCTCCAAAACTGCTCAAGATCCTCTAAAACATGCAAAAACTGTGGAAGTCTGATGTGACAATAAATTTAACTGAAATAGGGATATAACTACAAGAAACTGTGACCAAACTGCTGGAAATGACTCCCCAACTGATGACAACTGATAGAAAGCTCCAAAATATCTCCAACTAGGCTCTAAAATGCTATAAATAGGCCTGAACTATCCCACAACTGATCATGAACAGAAAACTCCCTCTGAGTGAGCATAAGAAGAGCAGCCAACTAAAGATCCATCCTTAGAAAAGCATGACATAACCTAAGGTCAACTCCTAAAGAAGACCTCCTAACTGCATCTGAATAATTAATAATATTTTTCTTATAACAATGACAAACATTAATATTATTCACAAATAATACAACAACGAAACTTTCCTAAGACTCATTTTTATTTATTTATAACTATTATTTAAATATATTTAATTTTAAAAATAAATAATTAACCCATTTGTTCAAAAACTAGATATATTAAACTATAGTTAAGTAATACTTAATAAATAAATAAAAAGACTTAAATTTATTTACCTACTATTTAAATACGTATCCTAATATACTTTTTATTTAAAACAAATAGTTAACACTATTATTTTAAATTAAGTATGTTAAGATTTGTATTTAAATATTAAATAAATAAATCAAATGAATTCTCAAAAGAAATAAAACAAAAACAAGATTATATTCACATTAAAAAATAATAAGTATAATTAAAAATAATGAAATACCTAATTTAACCAATATTCTTTTTAAAAAATGATATTGTTTAAATTATATTTCATTATTTTTAATAATATTTATTATTATTTGCAATAATATAATTTTGTTTTATTTTTACTAAACTCTTATTAAAGAATATCATTAACATTATAATTTAAAATTATAAATTAATGAATACTTATTAACATTCATTAATTTATAAGTTTAAATTATAATGTTAATAAGTATTATCCTATGACCTAAGTATCTAACCCAAGGCATACGATGCTAAACCTAAGGGATGCAAGACCGAGACTAAACTAAGGCAAAGCCTTGAGTAAAGTCATGGGGTGTGAGTTACATAGGGTAACAACCCTAAAACATTATCATTTGTTCACCTTTTTTTCCCTTCCTCACTGCCGCTCTGCTTCTTTGTTGCCGCTCTTTTGCTAGGGTTTGAACTATTAGGAGATTTACAGTTGTTACCACCACCATGGATGAGTCACTTGGGTTTTTGTATGGGCGCTAGGAGGGTGATCTTATTCGAAAGCATTTGACACTGCTTCAACACAGATACAGGTAGCCTATTTCTTGTGATTTGGCTCCATGTCCCAGTTCGTTTTCGCTCTTCAGTTTTCTTCTCAAAAAATGCATTTAAAGGGGATCTTTCTACTTCATCTTGTTGTTTCTTACCGCCATGTGGATTTGAACTGGGTTTTTTTGGATATAACATCTCTATGCAGGTCGTTTCTTTTCGAAACTTATGGTCACAATCTGGTGCACCTGTAGACATTCGCGGCTTGAAAATTCTGTCATAAAATTTTGTTGTCTTTATTTCATAAACGGCTATAATGAAGACCTCTAGCCTCCTCTTCATTTTTGTGTTCTGGGTGTTTTATAAGAAGTCGTTGAACATGCTTCCTTTCTATGCTTTTTACAACACCTGAAGAACATTTAGAAGTTTTTTCCTCACAGCTTGATGTGGGCGCATTTTGCTTTTGTGTTACTGTTGAATAATCACTATTACAAAACAAGGGCTTTCTAGATATTGCAGCGCATTACCTTTAGCTCCATTTGACAGAGGCAAAACTACACATTCTAAAACTGTGATACCTTCTTGCATATTTAATGTGTCCTCTGCTAGCAATGTAACTTCATTAAGAAATTGATTGGTTCCATGAGTAGATTTACTTTCCAGGAACTTAATAACAACTTTCTTTCCATCTTTTACTTTACCATAGTATACGGGCCCAAAGCTGCCTTATCCAATATTCCTTGAAAAATTCTCAGTTGTTTCTAGCTTTGCAAGTGTAAAATAAGATGCTATTTTATATCCTTTTCTGATCACCTGTATTAGGGTTAGCTGTATCTGAACTATGAACTTCATTATTGTAGGCTGATTCACCTCCCTGAAAAAATTCACATTAGATTTGTTAGCTTCATTCCATTACCATGTGCTCTGATTTTGCCCTTCTATTGCATTGGCACTATCTTGCCACATATTAAAAAACATGATACATGTTGTTCCATTTCAGAAGCCTTGATACATGTGTTATTTTAAACAAGGTAAACCAGATATAAAATAATAAACTTATCTCTTACTTCAGACTTTGATATTGAAAATTAATCAAAATAATATACTATTTGTAACTCCAACGTTCCTTGATCTAGGCATTTTTGTTATGTATTTCCACCAAAATGTTAACTTAATGGCTATGAACAAAAATTTGCCTGATATGTTTCAAAAGCAGTATCATGAATAATAACTGTCATATATCAATGTTGCTCCACTCTTTGCATACTGTTGTATCTTTTACAACTCTGAATTTCAATTCTTGTAACCAAATTGGAAAATGCACCTTTATCTGTGATTTTTTATTTAAATCGTTATGCATACATGGACAATTCTTTCATGAATATCTTTAACATCCTTTGACATGCTTTTAGCTTTACTTAACAAGTCAACACTCTATTATTTATGGAATGGTTCATACTTCCTTCTATTTGTTGTTGTAATTGCATAAAATACTGTGGTGCAAAGAAGTGTTTTCATTTACTTAGAAATAGATGTACCTGTATTGATGATTCTAATGACATTTATGAATAACCTCAATAATATACATCATTTCATTTAGACTTCTTGATGCTGATTTTATTTCTCGTGATACTTTATTTCTTGGTAAATGAATTAATTGTAACTGTCTCTGAGCTGAACTCTACTCAATGCTCCCAAGAAACATAGACTGCATTATTGATTGTGCTGACTCTTTATAAAATGTCAATTCACTGCACTATATTGTATTTATCATGTGGCATCATTTTAAATTATTTAGTTACTTCATCTGCAATTTTTATGTCTTTGATCTTCACTCTTCCATCAGATAACCTATATTTTGAGAAACAACCTGGACTGTTGAATCTTTATTGAGTCATGATCATGAAATGATATGCTTCTTGAATGATATCATTACTGCTCCAACACAAAGGTTTTTGGTTATCACTTGTTGAACATTAACTGGCATTGACTTCATTGATATTTTGTGTTCTTGACTTTACATAGATACCACTTCTTTGTATCCCATAGTGGCGGCTTGCTCCATTATCTTTTTTGACATAACCATGCATCCCTGAATACAAATTTGATCTATATATGACAGTCAATGCTTTGTAAAACAACCTCTTGTAGTAGAGTAAGATAATTACCTCCTGTAGCAATCTGAGATATATGTAGAATGTGATAGATTCCTATAGAAAAATTTATCTTATTCATTAGGTCCTTCCTGTAGAAAAAAAATGATAGTTCTATGAGGTTGAAAAGTTTCATGACAAAATGTCGTGTCTCTTCAACAGTCAGTCTTCAACAGCTCCAAGATTCGATTGAAAGGTTTCATACTTGAAACTTGTGTATGTCCCTTAAAAATCTCCTCAAACATTCAATCTTCGCCTCTTCCTAATTTGATCAGAAAGTTTCATAACTTATGCATGTCCCTTCTACGATCTCCTCAGCGTCTTCAATCAACTACTTTGGTTCAACTAGAAGGTCTCATACCTGCAACTTATGTATGTCCCCTCAATAGTCTCCCCAAAATCTTCATACCTGTATCTGCACATAACACAAACATTGTTAAGAAATAAAATAGTTACAGTGATGTAATTATTCCTTTCAATAGCTCTTCTTTATTGCATTATGATTTTACATTTTTGTAAACGTATGGCAATAGATGACATAGATTGGTAGGCTTAGTTCTTTCATTGCTCAGTTCGCATGAATTGACCCCGTCTCTCTCTCTCTCTCTTCTTTTTGCAAGAAAATTTTAGATGTGAGACTCAAATTGAAGCAAATATCGAATTTCAACGAAAATACCAGGCAATGGAGGGCCTAACCCTATCTTCCTATTTCCTGTCTTTCTTTCATTTACAAAAATGTAAAATAGTTTTAATTTTTGTATTTAATATTCAGATGCATGCTTGCATTAGCTTAAGCTACGAGTTGTGTGGTTGCATAATAAATGCATTTTTATAATTGTATCTCTTTATTGATAAAAAAAAATCTTTGTGTATCTTAAAATGCATGTTTAATTTGTAGTTTTTAGAGCAACCACTGCATGTGTGGATCATTTCATTACTATACTTTTGTTGTCTGAAATGAAGAAAGATTTTCTTTTTGTTTGAACTCAAGTATTTATATTTTTGCAAAAAATCTGATTATTTTGATAGTTAGGACATCAAAAAATTGAACTTCTAAAACTTTTTCAATGAAACCAGAAATCAACCAGCAACTGAGAAATAATCTGATAACTGAATATAATCAATTTGTTACCAATTTTCACCTTACTTATTCTAATTGGCAGGGTTGTTACCAACCCTTATTTTTTGGTGAAAGAGGTTCATTTTGATTCATTGAATTGTTGTGATAATTGATTGTATTCATTTATCAAATTACTTTCAGTTGTTGGTTCGTTTTTGGTTTCATATTAAAAGAGTTTCAGAAGTTTATTTGTCCTAAATATCAAATAATCAATTTTCTTACAAAATATAAATGTTGGAGTTCAAATAGAAAAGAGAAAGATATGTGTTCATTTCATACAACAAAAGTACAGCAATGAAATTATCCACACAAGCAGTGGTTGTTATCAAAACTATGAATTTGAACATGCATTTTAAGATATACAAAAAAAAATTTATCAATAAAAAAGAGATACAACAATGAAAATGCATTCATCATGCAGCCACATAACCCGTGACTTAGGCTAATGCAAGCATACATCTAAATATTAAATGCAAAAATGAAGACTTCATTACATTTTCATAAATGTAAAAAAGTAAGCAAAGAGAGGATAGGGTTAGGCCCCCTATTGCCTGATATTTTCGTAAAAAATTGAGTGATGTTGCATCTTTGGTCCCGCATCCGAAATTGTCCTGCAAAAAAGAAGAGAGAAAGAAGTGGGGTCAGTTCATATGAACTGAGCAATGGAAAAATTAAGCCTATCATTATACTATCAACTTCCATACGTTTATAGAAATATAAATCAAAATGCATAAAAAAGAGCTGCTGGAAGGGACAAGTACATGACTGGAACTACTTTATTTCTTAACAATGTTTGTGTTTTGTGCAGATACATATATGAAGATTTTGGGGAGACTGTTGAGGGGACATGCATAAATTACAGGCATGATACCTTCCAGTTGAACCAAAGTAGCTGATTGAGGACTTGAGGAGATTGTTAAAGGAACATACATTAACTACAGGTATGAAACTTTTCAATCAAATCATGGAGCTGTAAAAGATAGGTTGTTGAAAGGACATGACATTCTGTCATAAAACTTTTCAGCCTCATAAAACTATCATTTTTGCTACAGGAAAAGCCTAATGAATAGGAAAAAAATTTCTATATGAATCTATCATATTTTACATATATCTCAGATTGTTAGAGGAGGTGATTATCTGACTCTACTACAAAAAGTTGTTTTACAAAGCATTGTTGTCATATATAGATCATATTTGTATTCAAAAGATGAATGATCATGTTAAAAGTCAAGAAGGATAATGAGACAAGCCGCCATTATAGGATACAAAGAGGTGATATCTATATAAAGTAAAGAACACAAAATATCAAACCAGCCAATGTCAGTTAATGTTCAGCAAGTGATAATCAAAAGACTTTTATATTGGAGCAGTCATGATATCATAAATGTTTTCAAATTTTCAGCATATCATTTCATGATCATGACTCAATAATGATTTAAATAGTACAAGGCAAACAACTTTGAATAGTGATACTTTGGAAACACAAACTAATGATCTTTCCTTCAGTACAGACTACCAAGATGGATCCAAAGTATTTTCAAATTGCGGTGAGAATGAAGACAATGGATTTAAGCCCCAACTAACATGCATAAATACAAAGTTTGATGATAGAGTGAGTACTCTCAGCTCTACAGGGGTAAATGGTGTAGCTGACAATCATACTGTTGTAAAACAGATAAATGGTGTCCCTCACAATCAAGATGTGGTAAAAATGGATCAAACATTTAATTTTTGTAAGTCATCTTAGGTACCAAACAATTTGAAGGGAGAAGATGTTCCTGATTTAAATTCAGCTCAAGGAACATGCTCTAATTATGAATCTAGTAATATAAATCATGATGGAAATCCAAATACAAATAGTGCAGCCAACAATCAAACTAAGAAGCATCAAATATCATCATCAACTAACAGAAATTCAACCTCTACTCAAGATTGTTTGAAGAATTCATTCTCAAATGGATGTATGGAAGGTAATTAACAAATTTCAAGCTGCGCAAGGAACAGAGATAGATGGTAGCCAAAGTGAAATTGCCCAAGATGTAGGTTTGTCTCCTTGGAATGGTTTAGCTGGTGCAGGTTTGAGCGCTATGATGGATATTTACCATGTTGCTTCAGCAATGGTGTGTACAGAATGTCAATAACAGAGAAGGGAAACCCAAAATACGGGTGAAATGTTTGCATGTTCCATAGGAGATTCTTTTTTATTCTCAGAAATACCCATTTGGATATACAAAGGTTTTCCTTATTTTCATAAAATACCCACATAAGCTGATAGAAATTTTAATTTTTTTCCAAATATGATCATTCAAAGCCGCAACCAGTTAAAAGACGAAATGAGTGGTGATGCACAGACTATGAGTTCATCATAAAAATGAAGGAAAGAAGAGATAAGAATAAAGAAATATTCATGATTTATAATGCAGCGATCAGTATCGTTTTAGAAAATGGATAACTTACCCACAGAAAAGAGACTGCAGAGATTTATATCACCGAGCTTCAAACCCTCAAACCTCATTATGGCGGTTGGAAAAAAAACTAACAGCTCCAATCCCTTGAGCGAAATGGTGGATGCACATACATTTTCGAACCCCAGCAACAGAGACTCATCCACAGCAAATGGCAACCATGAAACAACAACACATCTCCAACTACATTCCAAACCCTCATGGTGTCAGCAACGAATGAGAGAGAACAAGCAGCAGAAAGACTCCAGTCAAACCCTCATGGCGGCAACAGAGAAGAGAAGCAGCGGCAAGGAAGAATGAAAGAGCCAAATAATATAATTTAGGGTTATATACCCTATGTATCCCGTACCTTGCCTTTGTTTCTTTTTAGTTTATTACTTGGTCTAGTCTTCCTTAGGATTGTTTTCGATGCCTTAGGATAGAATTCTTAAGTCTAATAAAGTATACCAATAAACATTAGAATGTAAACTTATAAATTAGTGAATACTATACTATGTATTTTAATTTAAGTATAGCATGATACATATTTAAATATTAAATTAATTAATTAAATGAACTTGCAAACAAAACAAAATTATATTCATATATTAAAAATAATAAATAACTAAAGTCGTTTATTTATTTATTAAGTATTGTTTGACTATAGTTTAATATATTTAATTTTTGAACAAATGAATTAATTATTCGTTCCTAAAATTAAATATATTAAAATATATTCAACTAACAGTTGATAAATAAATAAAAAATTAGTCTTAGAGAAGTTTTTTATTGTTACATTAATTGTAAATAATAATAATAGTTTGTCAATATTATAAGGCAAACATTATTAATTATTCAAGTGCAACTAGGAGGTATTTCTAGAAGTTGGCCTTAAGTGTGGCATGCTTGTCTAAGGGTGGACTATCAGTTGACTACTTGTCTCATGCTAGCTTTAAAGAGTTATTATTTTGTTCATGATTGGTTATGAGAGAGTTGAGGCCTGTTTACAGCACTTCAGACCTAGTTGGGGGCATTTTTGGAGATAGCCATCAGTTCAACATCAGTTGGGAAGACTTTTCTAGCAGTTTGGTCACAATTTCTTGCAGTTACATCCCTATTTTGGTGGGATTTATCCTTATATCCGACCCCCTTAGTTTCTGCATGGTTTAGGAAGATTTTGAGCAATTATGATGCAGTTCTGAGTAGTTTTTTAGTTGAGGATAACTTCGTGGAGTTAGAAGAGCACTTAGACCTCAGTTTTTGGCATTTTAGTTCCTAATTTTATAGGTTTTTCTCATGCATCCGACCCTTCGAGATTTGTAGCCTATATTATTGTATTTTGACCTCATTTGAATGGTTTCTTTTTGGCTCGCATGTTTTGCACATTGCATACTTGTGAGAAAATTGTAATGGAATTTTGTAGCAGAGATTTTTCAGCATTGATTATATTGATACAACAATTCCTTCTTATTGGTTTGAGTGCAATATTGGGATTTCCCTGCTTTTATGTTGTGTTATCCTTCATTCAAGCTATATTCCTTGTTACATATTCAAATCTTGATACTTGTTATTACAGGCCTTTGTTTTTGTCCTAACTTTTTTGCAGAAAATTGGTAAAGCTTAATTTCTTTTTCAAAGCAAAATATTTTGGGTCCTTGCATAAAATCGTTTTTGTAATTCCATGTTTGTCTAAGTATTGAGAACCATCGGTATATTTTGTGATTTGTGTTTATTCAATCAAAGTTACATACAAATCATTTGGTGTATCACCTCATTTAGTTTTTAGGTACTCATATTTTTCTCATCCATTTATATCCACATGCACATTTAGTTTTAGGTGATCATTGTTTAGGAACCGGCCTATCTTTCCAACATTCTTCTCTCGTTTTAGGACAACCCACCACCCGAGAGAGTTTTCATGTTTCAACAGGATAGCTAGATTTCAATATCAAAACTAAAGGCGCAATCCTGATTGATAACACAACTATAACAGCAATTTAATCAATCAAAATGAACTTCTTTCACCGAAAAATAAGGGTTGATAACAGCCCTGCCAATTAGAACAAGTATGGTGAAAATTGGTAATAGTATCAAGAGGCAGTGCTAAATTTTCAAGTCACTAAATTTTCAAGTCACTACAATGTATCAAAAGACAGTGGTGTTATTTATGTAAAGAAACAATGCTAAAGTTGGAATAGCGGTGATAACATGAACATGTCAAGCCAGCGTTACTACCTCAAAAGATCAAAACAAAGAGAATAATTTTTATAGTGCAAAAGAATGTTGAAAGAAAATAACAACAGGAAGAATCTATCAGTTTAATCTTTCCTATTAGTTTGTTGGCCTGCCTACGGCGCCCTCGATTTAAATTTTTAAAATCAAGCCTTTATCCCATTAATGATGACTTAAGGCAAAATTTGCATCATTTTGTGCACAATCTTTCAATAAAGATGGCATTTTGTAAGGGGTGACATTCAGAAGAATTATTGAACCATTGCACCAAAAGGGTTCGGGTTCAATAAGTTCAAAGGCACAATTTCGGTGGCTTAGGTTCAAGAAGTTCAAAGTTCGTAGGATTAACTGCATGACTTCAAAGGTTCCAAATTCTCTCAAATTGCTATGACCAGAATGAGATGTATCTAATGGGCATGTAGCAACACTAAGTCAGTCTAGATAGAAAATAAAATTCTTGAACATAAGACGAGACAATGATGGTAGTATTGGTGGGATTCATGGGCTTGTGGCCGATGTATCAATTCATTCATATGCGAGATTGCAATCTAAAACATAAAGAGTTGTGATGATCCTTTTGATAAGAGGGTTGGGTGTTGTCATGTTCATTCTATATGTGAATGTATCAACTGAAGAGGCTCAAAGACACGAGGAATCGGTGATTGGAAATATCAAAGGGGTCGTGGGCTCATTATAATTAGAAAATGAAAAGCTGAATCAAACATCGGGCCCCTTTTGAAGTTAAAAACAAACATATGTGGTTCTAAAAGTTTTGATCATCACCAGCTCCCCAATTGTGTGCTTCATCGAGCGATGCACTAGTAGTGCCTAATGACTCCATTCTGGAATTGCCTCCAAGCCTGAGTCAGCAAATGGTCTTGGTATTGGGTTGTGAATATAGATTGAAAGCTCACCATGCTTTCGATGAAGATCAAAAGTCTGACTTGGTTCATCATTTCATGTGGGCTCGATTGATGGTTGTAAAGAAGCAGACGATAAAAATTTTGGGTCTAAAATGTGGAGAATCAGACAATTCCACAAGTTATTAAGTCTGCCAACAACCCAATATGCTTTTGAAGCTCTCTATTCTGTCAACATAACGATAGTTTCTATGACCAGGCAGCATGACAGTTTTGTAATCCACCAACTTCTTAGACTTGGTCCCGAGTCTCATCTCAACCGAAGTTTGCAAGCATGGCAGTCAGTTCGTGGTGCTAGTTAAAGATGTAATTTTATAGAATACATTTGTAGAAGAGAGGGACATGCTGATCCCGTGAAGCAATAGGCGTCAAAAAACATTTACAACTAATTAAAAGGAGCTCAAACTACTTTGAGTCTCCCGCGGCATGTCTCAGAAAGACCTCATGATTGTGCACGTGATCTAGTGTTGTAGCTTTGATAACCCTGCGCACAAGAAAATCCACTACTCTAATCCAGGACGGCAAGCCTTTATGCAAGTCTCACATTATGGTTGTTTAGCATATTGACGAGGCTCGAGACTCAAATATAAAAGCACATAATACTCTTTTGTGGACTGCAATAGTGAATTTTAATGGTTGATCAATTTATAAAATACCCAATGCACACTAGAAAATGGATTGCTCAAAGAATGGCGCGAGATTGTTATGAAGTCCTTTGACATTAAAAATACTAATGATTTTATTTCGAATTGATTAAATGGGTGTTGAACATGCTTTGTTGTTGGGTCAAAGATCCAATTCAGAGGCATTTAAAAGACATCTTTCATGAGTTCCAGACTTTCTGTGGGTTGTAGAAGATGGCATTTAGATCATATACATCTTGGTTAACAGCCACTGAGTTTTGAATATGGACTGAAGGAAGGACTAATGGGAAAAGCCAAAGTAAAATTTATAAATCTATTGGAAGATTTTCCTGATAGTAATCATATGGAATAGACGAAATAAAAGCAACTCAGTAATATTAGTAATCTAACCAATCAGAAAGCAGATTTGGCTCATGTTTGCCCACTGGGGTAGACTAGTTTACCGATGCATAGACATTATACAGGAAAAGTAAATAACAGAGATGGATCAAAGAACACCAAAGCTTTCATTAATAATTCAGAACTTAGTACATTCACAATAGCCACAATGATCATGATCTTCTCAAAGAGCAAGTACAGTGTTTATATAAAACCCGAAGGGGTGCAACCAAACGTCGTCACCCATTCCCAACCGCCAGTAGTATCAACTACCTGTCGGTGCATACATCACATAACTAACACCTGACAACATAATAAACTTTACGATTAACATCATCCCCCCTGTTGGTTCCCAAAACCACAGATTGGAAATCCAAGAGCCTGCCAATTCTCCAATAGGATTCCAAGTTAGTTCTGGCCAACGAACGAGAATAATCCGAATTCCCCTGCACTTTAGGCTTCGCTACACCTAGGCGGGTAAACCTTCACCTCAAACCTGATCACTTTATTCAAAGCTTTTCTATAGCGAATTGAGACTTGGTGAGTTCTCCGGTTGGCGAATTCCTCAAAACTCGATCAATATAAAGTATTGTGAATGCTTGAAATGATTGTATGTTTATGTAAGGTTTTTTAATAATGGATTTGATGCTTGCAAGAAGGAAGTATATAGATTTATGACTTCAATTAATAACTCCAATAATTATATTCCAATGATTTTAAATGTACCAGTGCCTTTGTTTATCTGGGCGATAGAGTCAACTATAACAAGGATTATTACGTACAACTTTATGAGACTATTATAAAAATATCATCAATTACTCCTAAGCTCTGCAAAAGACAAATCTTATATGCAATTCTCCGTTAGTCCAAAAGGAATTTAACTTCTCCGGTTGGAAGTCCGATTAGACAGAGATAAGGAAACACATATATATTTCACACTATCCTGATTGTCGAACAAAGAATGCAAGAAAATATCCAATGCAAAAATAAAGCTCATCAGAATAATCCAATAATCTCTTTATTGATCATAAAGGACAAATCCACATCCCAGTTGTAATCTCTTTGCCTTGAAAATAAACAAAAGGGGCTTTTTATTTATTATTAAAATATAATATTGAAATTTATATTACAAAGTCCTGCTTTAAGCTCCTTATTCCTCCTTACAAATATTCTTCTTCTAATTATTTCTTTGAATCTGTCTCCCCCTCTATATTTTACATTATGTATATATATGTGTTTGAGTGGCTTTCACACCTCTCTAGGGTGAAAAGACACAACCCTTATTACAAATTATTTTGAAAAACAATAAACTAACTAAAAAATAACTACCTAACTTTCGGATTTGGGTCTGGTAGAAAAACCAAAACACCTCGTGGAAAGCTAAGATTTTTATTGGAGATAGGAAATTTGATTTCCCAAACTGGGTCGTTTTTAGATTTTTAAAATGCAACCATCTTCAAGCTCTATCGGCATCATCTTTGCAGCAGGTTGAAATTCCAGCATTTTCTGAAGGCTTCGATTAGTTAGTTCTATTTATTTGTGTCATAAAGCCTCCTTCCTTTGATTTTTTTTAGTATGGAGAAACTTGCTTATTGATAATGGATTTGGACCCTCAAAATTTAGGGTACCACCACCCCCCTAAAGAAAAGTCGCCTCTAGACAACAAAATGTCCGAGACAGAACAACAAAATAGGAATGACGAACTACCATAGACAAAAACTAAGACCGAGAAGAAGAGTGGGGCAGAGGAAGCGTCCCTGATGAGGAAGTGTGTTGTTCCGCTGGAAGAACGGGTGCAGTGGATGACCCCAACTGAGCCCGGAGCTCATACACCTGTGTAGTTCTAGTCTGCAAGTGCACTTCAGCTACCATCTGCAACTCCAAGGAGGACTTAACCATCAAAGAAGCCTCCAAAAGTTCCTTCTCCTTGGCCTCATTCTCCACCTTTGCAGCTGCCAACCGCTGCTCCCAAGCCACGGTCTCCCTAGCCAATCTCTCTTCCAAAGCAACCCGTGCTGCCTATTCAGCCACCAACTCCTAGGTACGCTGCAGTAAGTCTCCCTCCACTGCCTTGAGCTTGGTGCCTAGCTCCTCCCGAGCTCTCTGTGCTGTCACCAAGGCAGTCTCATGATCTGACGAGACATACTTAGATCGCCTCAACGCATAGTACCCATCCCAAATTGTCTGCTCAAGCTCTCAAACAAGAGATGCTACCTCACTCTCAATTACTGGCGTTGGAACAACCCATGCAGCCACCATCTCTGCAGTCTCTTCAGCAGGCCACAACCCCTACTCAAAACACTCGGCAAATGCTGCACCACAACCCACTCGAGAAAAGGCTAGGAGACACCTCAAATCCTAAACCACAGTTGCCACAGCTTGAGACTCTGCTACAACCACCAACTGACGTCCTCGAGTGACCATGTCTGCCAAATAGGCCTCCACATCCTCTCCCTCCAACGGCCCAAATCTGGTGAGGGCTGTCGGGCGAGACAACTCGAATCCACAAGGTGCCCCCGCCGCTACACCTCCCACTGCCTTGGTCAGCTGAACTGCCAATTGAGCGACTGTCTCCACAGCCCCATCCGCATCAAATAAGGATGGAATATCCGTTGCCACTGTAACATCCGCAAAGTGTATACCAATAATCTTTGGAGGGCCCTCTCGTCGAGGAGAAAGAACTGCTACGGGTGGTGGAGCAGGAACCAATTGAAACTGTCAACTGATCCAAGAACGCATTGCTCCAACACGAGCAGGGTCGGCCTGGGGAGGTGGATCAGTCGGTGAGGAATCCTACAAAAGTGTCGTATTTACTGTCACTACGGCATCCAATCCTACCACATCCATCTAAACCTGACCCTCGCAAATATCCTGGGTGCCTCCGAGTACTTCCTCTACTGCAACTAACACTGCTACCCCCGTCGGAGGTTCAATATCACCCTCAACTGTACTAGTTGCGGCTTCTTCCTCAGGTGGAAACTCGACTACAGAAACTGTCGAACTCGCCAACCTTGTGGAAGTCAAGTGGGCCGAGGCAGACAACACCGGCACGGCAAACTGGACCAGTGGGGCTGCCGAGGTGGATTCCACTGCCTCCATGCGCACTGCCTCCTCGATCATATCACTATCCTCCTCCTTTGAGTTTGTGTCAGAAGGCTCTGGAGTGGCTTCGCGGCCACTATCAATATCATCGGGGTTGAACTCCACAACTGTTTGCCGACGTCGCTTATGTCCACTGGTTGTACCTCCAGTATCCAAATAGATCCAGTGAAACACAAGAGGGACTCCTGTTGTGAGCTTTCTTTGTGGCTTGAGTTCTAACTCGACTACAGGAATCTGCCTAAGTGCGGCCTCAAGAAACAATCCGATGGCGTAATGGGGTATGTAAAAAGTCATAAACTCCAACATTCTATCCGCCAACACCAAAGCCCAATCATATACCACACCATTCATGAGTCCCTGCATGTAAACAATCTGTGGTAGGGCAATATCAGAGGCGCAACTCGAGCCCGTCAACCTGCTCTTGATTACATCCAGAATGCAACGCCATGCACCCTCTGCTACGAACTCCTTCCAGAGGCCTCTCCCTTTCGTCGCCTTTATCATAGAGTCCAACAACACTGGAGTGAGATGACGGCAGACACGGTTTATCTAGGATTCCTTCCTTTCTACTGGCATTTTCTGCGTTTTGGTTTCCACCTGCCGCTCGTTGCACCCTGGAATGCCAAAGACACGTGTGAAGTCCTCAGCACCACACGAGACTGTGAGCCAGTGTTACTGATACACAAAAGTAGTCTTCCTCGTATGCTTATAGAAACCTTGGATCATTACCCTCAAAATGGGTTCAAAGTTGCGCACAGGAAATAGGGGCATTTGAATAGCCCAATGGACACCAACCTGCTGTAGGAATTTCTTCACGTCGCCGTCCTCCGGAGTTTCCTTCCACCATTTCCTGCACTCAAGTCCATTGAGGCCTTCAAATGCTACAATCTAGTAGGTGATGACTTCTTTTCCCTCCTGCTAAGTGGACTTGAGCTTTTTCGTGCTACTCCCAATTGCCCATCTGTACCCTGCAACTTTTAACTCCAAAAGGCAGTATGGTAGCCTTCTTGTCCATGGTTGTACTTCCTGAACTCCCTGCCTGCAAGTGATTCTTCTGATGACTCCTCTTGTCGACTGAATGCATCTTAACTGTTTTGCAATTCAAGAAACCATTATAGTAAAAAATTGTTCTCTTCTTCGCAGTTGTTTATTTTCTTTCTGCAGCCCGTTTCTTTCTTCCCCTCGCACGGCTGGGTTGGCTTCACCGTTTTTAAACCACGGTGGAGTTCCACCGTTTGGCGGACCACTTAGTGGCCCCACTATCGGGTGGTTTCACCGTTCGGTGGTTCCACCATCTGGTGGTTCTCTTTTTTTTTCTATTTTTTTTTCAACTGTTTGTCTGGTGGTCACCCAACGGTGCGTGGTGGGCCCGGCAATCATGGTACGATTTCAACTTCGAGCCGTTGACAACGTCGGCTATGGGTTGCCTGTCTAACGTGGACAACTTAATTGCCCCATTGGCATTGACTTCCCGGACTTGGTACGGGCCTAACCATTTCACCTTAAACTTGTCGGGTTTGATCTCATTCCGCCCATTGAACGATGGGCACCATCATTTGGTGGTGCTAGCGTCGGTCCTCCGGAATTGTTTTCCCGGTTAATTGATGTTCCCAAACTACTCGGAGTGGTGTGATCCGCATGCCTTTCTGTCACTTCGACACTTTTCGAGGCAACTGCACAAGTGTACTCCCTTCGTTCGGCTTCCTCTTTTGCCTTCCTTCGGGCTTCTATTCTTGGGGTTAAAGTTAAGGTTCCGAACAAGCTCGTTGTTTCTTCTAACAGATCCTCATTGTCACTTCCGTCGTCCTCCTGGTTAGGTTCCTCTAGATCGTTGCCTTCACTTACCCCCTCCAGTAGTCTATTGGCACGTCTCCTGAACCTCTCCCTTCGCTCGGCTTGTTGTTTGTCGAGTACTACTTTTCGAAGAGCTTGTTCTACCTCGAGTTCCTTCTTTAAATTCCTATTCTTATTCAACTGGTTGGGCATAACTACTTTTCCTCACACCAATAATCAACACACAATTTCAAAAAAAACAAAAGGACATTTTTATTTATTATTGTTTTATTACAATATCTTAATGGAATGATCTCGTCATTCTTATTTTTCATAGTGTCCTTTCCATCACCTTCAAACATGACTATTCCCAATGGCGTTTCCCATCACGTTCCTCCTGAAGTCTTTTGTTTTCCCGCTCATGGTACTCCCGAAGGACTTCTTATCATTGTTCCTCTTGAGCAATCTCTTCCTGGCGGAGTCGCTAAGCAAATGTCGCCTACACCAAGAGGCTGGGAAGTTGATGCAGAAGATAGTTAGCAGCCGGGCACACATTAGTGCGTCCCAAACGTCTTTTGGTACGGTGGCACGTGTCGCCTCTCTCCGTATAAAAGTTTCAATGGCTGCACTGAATGTAACTCGGAAGTCGTTCGTCAGGCGATGTTCCCCTTCAAAAAGTTTGTGCCCACCATTCTCGTTTGTTCACGTATTATCATCAATCGGTATTCTCATTTATGAACAATACTCCATTTGCCTTTGTCCAAATCTGAAAGGCAACAGCGCCAAATGTTTATCCACTGTGGTAGACTAGTTTACTGATGCATAAACATTATACAGGAAATGTAAATAACAGAGATGGATCAGAGAACACCAAAGCTTTCATTAATCATTCAGAACTTAGTACATTCACAATAGCCACAATGATCATGATCTCCTCGAAGAGCAAGTACAGTGTTTATATACAATCCGAAAGGGTGCAACCAAACATTGTCACCCGTTCCCAACCGCCAGTAGTATCGACTACTTGTCGGTGCATACATCACATAACTAACACCCAACAGCATAATAAACTTTACGGCTAACAGCTCAGACTTCAAGTTGGTATCCAGCCAACCCCTCGCTATATGGGAGATAGATCATGAAAAGCAGCAATAGTGTGGGAAGTTGTTGATGATAAGATGGACTAAGAAGACTGCGGCTCCTGAATGAGTTAGGCGTAGCAACAATACGTAGAAAGTTGATCGGGTGGACTCCCACTCAAAGAAGGAAGTAAGATTAAGATATTTGACCGCACCATAGTGAACTAGAGAACAGTAAGATTAATCAACTAAGGAGGAAGTTCAGGCTATTTGACCGTAACGGATTAGAGAACAACATTTAGTTATTTGAATTTTACAATTAGAGTGAAATCTCTCATTGTTTGCACTCCGTTTGATTCATTCCCATAGTTGGCTGATTAAACTGATTGACCATACTGAGCTAAAGAACAGTTTATTAGTTGACTTTTGTAGTGATTTGAAACTCTCATTCATAGCATTGGCTAACTAGTCTTGATGTTGTTTGAGTCTCATTGATTCCAATATCAGTTATAACTTATTATGATTGAGATCTCTTCTAAAGAAATTAACTGTATTTTATTTTTTAAATAAATGGTTAGCTTTATAGTTACCAGTTACCACTTCACCTATCGAGCTTTTCTAAAGGTTAATTTCATTCTTTTAATAAAATGGTTAGATTTGTAGTTATCACTTCCCCGGTCAATCTAAAGAAACATGTAATGTTTTTCCAAATTGTTAAAATATATATCGTATAGTTCCTAACTTCTAGATATTGTTCCTATATTTTACGTTTGTGTCAAACAACAATACCAAAATCAGACTCAGCACAAATTTGGCAGACTGATTTTTGGCTTACTTTGACTTAGCAAAGACAACATATACTCAGCAATTCTAAATAATAAACACTGGATATTGATATTTTGAAAACCCATGGCTTATCGGCATGCAGTCACTAAGTCTAGAGAAACAACCTGGAAAACATCCTTGGGCATGCCCAGACTTAAACTCAAGTCTGGAAGACTTCCTCTGCACTTGTTGAGAACTTAATCATGGTGCCGAACATGAAAATGTCAAACAGTGACACCAATATCAGACTCAGCACAAATCAAAAGAGATTGATTTTTGGCTTTGACTCGGCAAAAACAACATATACCTAGCAATTTTACAAAAAAAACTGTATATTGATATTTGGAAAAATATGACAAACAGAAATACCGACATGCAGTTACCAAGTCTAGAGAAACAATCTGGAAGGCCTCCTTTGGGCATGCCCGAACTTAAACTCAAGTGTGGAAGACTTCCTCAGCACTCGTTGAGTCCTTAACCATGGTGCCAAACATGAAATTTGAAATACCATAAAAGAACCGTAAGGTCTGGACTTCAATCTGTAGATATATCATGCTTTCTGTTTTGTTTTGTTTTTTAGGGATTTTCTTTTTATAGATATCATGGCCCTACCATCAAGGATTATCAAGTGGCATCCCCTAAAGACTAAGGATGTCAGACCAACCACGGATGTCTATGCATCCCTATTTTTTATTTCAAAATGTGGGGAATGTCCCAATGACCTTCTGAATTGACTTGAGCATCATATTACTATTTCCCAATTTCACCCTCTAAGAATTTTTTAAAGGTACAACACTTGTCAATATGGAAAAGGAAATGCAGATAAAAAATAAAAGCTCACTTCAACTTACTGCTAAAGTTACAAAATTAAAAAAATTCTTCAATTTACTGTGAATGTGGCAACTAAATACCATAAACCATCTTTGAAAATATTCTCAACACTTATCAATATGAAAAAAACTACAAGAAATGTGTAAGAGAAAAAAATTCACTTAAATGAAGTATTGAAGTTAAAAAAATTTAAATTTCTCTTCAATCAACTCTAGTTGTGGCTATACATCATTAAACACATTGTAAGAGCAGCTCTCCAAATAGGGAAAATTGAATTCAGTGCATACCTGTAAACAATAGACAAGACCGTTGATTATTGCATAGGTAGGGCTGAAGCATATCAATAGAAAAGCTTCTTGCTTGTAATAGAATATCCCGTTACAATGCCATAACATTCCATATGTTAAGTTTCAACAGGACACTGAACAAAGATAAGTACTACAAAAATTATAAAATTTGATTACACAACTGATAATATCTTAGTTGCCGATTTGGGTTCGGGGACGGATTCGGGTTCGAGAATCCGGTTCATGGATTCGTGAATTTTTTTTTTTCCCGTTTTGGATTCATAAGGATTCGTGAGTATATATATATATATATCTAAGATACCGATGCGCATCAGTATCTACTGGATGCGGAGGCGGGTGCGTTCGGATGCGGATGCCCTACGGATGCCATCCAGATGCGCATCCTGGGCGCCCGGATGCGTTGGGATGTGCTCATAGTGCATCCCAACGCATCCGGGCGCCCAGGATGCGCATCCGGATGGCATCCGAGCGCATCTGGGTTACAGTTATCTGACCTTACACTAAACAAATGTTACAATTTTCCATAACAGCAGCAGGAAGGCTAACTGATGCATCCAGCAATGATGTTTATTCTCCAAACTATGATTCACTGTTATTTGCCTCCCAATTCGAACAGATACACTGACTTTGAATGCCACAAATCTGAGTCTAATTCCCCTTAAATAATATTGGAAACATTCACCAGAAGATAGAATGATTTCATTACAAGTAACTAAAAAATAATGCCAGTAAAGAGCGATTTCCCATGGCTGTGAGTTGCAAAAACTTCAGATCTTCATGGTTATCAACTGGAAGAGAAATAGGCTAATAGCTGCTCAGAAACTCTTATTACTATTGAATATGAAATATCTTGAATCTTGTCACTTGATGTCTTGATCAATGGTAAAGTATCATTATTCTAATAATCTGATTCATACTATGATCTATCAAATGATTTATTTAATATTTTTGTATATTTCAGATTTCTTGCACTTAATAAATATATATATATATATATATATATTTTAAAAATATATATATATATATATACGCATCCAAACGCATCCGCATCCAAAAAAAAAAAAAATTTCACGCATCCGCACCCGAATCGGCAACTTATATATATATATATATATATATATATATATATATATATATATATATATATATATATATGCATTATATATCCAAAAATATAAGAGAAATTTACATAATTCTAAAACTAAATCATTTCATACTATGAATCTATGATGCTTGATCATTGATCAATGCCAAATGTCAAAGTCTTCATAACTAGGTCTTAGGTAGTCTTTGTTGGTGGTTGTTTTCAAGTCCCTAGGTCCGACAAATGAGGTTTGAGTGATTTTGGCCTATTGGAAAGTCATGTCTGATTGGGATTTGGGCGAGAGCTAAGCTAAGTCTGTCATAGAGATGGGGTCGAAACCAAGTGATTTGTGATAAAATGAGTTAAAACTCTTTGAGAATCCTTTTGCTAGCTTCAGTTTGACCTTAGAAAGCCATGATGGATTGTGGGAGGTAACCCTGCTGAAGGCTTGCTGAATCCTGAAATTTGGCTAAGTTTGGAATTTTTTGAATCTAGAATTTGCATCTTAACTCCTATGATGCTGAAACCTATCTCAAACATCCTGGAATGTATTTAACTTGTATTTATACAAATATAAATTAAAGTATAAGAAATTAAATAAATCAAACTTATACTTAAATGTTATATTTGTATAAATCCTCTTGTCAATTTAGGGTTAGATGAAAAAAAATAAAAAAATAGACATATTAAGTGCTTTATGCCTTCATAGGCCGCAGGTCCCTAGGGATTCGCATGGATCCGCACAGGATCCTCAAGGATTCGTGCTGGATCCCCTCGGGTCCGTGACGGGTCCGGGCAGGGTCCTTGCAAAAGCCTATGGATCCGTCCGGATCCGCGGCCCGGGTCCGTGACGAATCCGGGCAGGGTCCTTGCAAAAACCTGTGGATCCGTCCGGATCCGCGAGCCGGATCCACAGGCTTTTGCAAGGACCCTGCCCGGATCCGACGTGAATCCGAACCTGGATCGGACCCGGACCCGGACCCAATCCAGGCCTGTACAGGCAAATCCAGCAACTAAGGATAATATATCTCTGCCCAGAACAAAACAAGTAATGTGTACGTGGAAAAGAACAAAAGACTTTGAAGATCTAAAAGTGTTTGTGTCAAAACCTACAATTGTTCAGAAACAACAAAACTACTGAAAGCATGTTCGGAAGAAATAACTACAACCAAGATCAATAAAGTAACATCAAGTAGGTATTAAGCCAAGTACGATAACCTTTGCCAGCATCCTCCTTGCCTATGCTAAAGTGGGTGCATTTGAAAATAAAAATTCTTTGGTAGACACCATGTAAAAAGTGGAAGCGTAGAAAAGGCAACGAAGAGTTTTATAGCATGCGTAAACCAGATGTTAAAGATGAGACAATGGAGACAGGCCATTCTATCTGTTATGTAGGATGCCACACACCCTGCTACAAGCCTAGATGCCAAGAAATTTAATTGGTCATGATTCTAGATCTTGAGACAAGATATTTTCATTGCATTTTGCTTGCCTTTGCTAGAATGGGAGCTTTCAAATTAGATATGGACATCTATCAAAGGATAAACGAAGGGGATTTTTTTAGATGTTACAATTGCAACTATTGTGGTATGCATCTATGCAAAATGCAAATGCATGGACACAACACATGCACTAATAAAGTTGCATATTTTAGCAACAATATTTGACAAAACTCTCCTATGTATTATGCTTTGATCGATGTACATGGCCTGATCCAAAAGCTCGCATATTGGCAGAAGGAGTGCGGGTGGCTTCCAAGTTTTCAAACTTCAGGCACGTAGTGGAGAAGATGTCCAGGAAGCAGTGGAGGAATACAGGAGGAAGACAGTCTTAAATGAATCTAATGCAACCATTATGGCATTAATACCCAGTAAAACATGCAGAAAAGTTTGATGCATTTTACTCAATTGCACGTTCCGGAAAAATTTACAAGATAATAACAAAAGTAACTCAGTTGGAAATAATATAATGTTGAAAGAACATAGTGGCTTTATAGAAGAGAAACAGATCTTAGATCGAATTACAATTCCAATATTGTTCATTAAGCTATATAGTCACTCAAGTATAGCGTATATGTGTGAACTGAAAATTTACTTGAACAGTCCTGGAGAAATTTGAACTTTAAATAAATTAGAGACTAAGCTCATAGTTGAATATATATGCCATTCTTCAAGGTATTGATCAATGATGTTCCAAGTGGCTACTTCTTTGCTAATCAGGGATAGTGAGAAAGAGATTTGAAACATTTGATCTCCCCATATCTATTTATAGCCTTGGCTGAGGCCCTAGGAAGAAAAATTAAAGAAAAGGTTTGGCTCAAAAATACCAAAAAAATCCAATTCTTAAGTAGTGAAGAAATCTCCCATCTCTATTTAATGGATGATACAGTTCCAATATTCATAGATGATACAGTCACTGCCAATGCAAGGGATACAAATGGAAGTGATTGGAAATGTTGAATTAATAAGCAGGAGATATTTTTCACTACACAGTTGAATCTTGATAGCAATATAACAATATTGAATTAGTAACTGACAGCTCTGGAGCAGCCAGAAACATAGTTCAAAGTTAATCAACAAATGAAAGTCCTCAAGAGTAGTAGACTGACTGGTTTTTTTCAACCTTTTACGTTTACTTCTCCATTTTGTTGAAGCAATAATTTGATAAAAAAAAATGCACAAAAATCTAAAACCAGTGAGGGAAAACAAATATACAAGCATTGATTGAGAAATAGTCTATAAAGTCAGACATGCAATCACATTTTTGATATATATGCATATCCTTCGAAAAATGTTCACACCCTACTTCAAAGTACATATTTCTGTAAGAAATGATTAAAATAATATATCGAAACACAAATCAACAACTAGAGTGCTATATAAGTTTACAATAGTGAGAAAACACATGAAGAATTGTTTGTGAACAGTTAACCTGATTATAAGCCCTTCTGTGATACATGTTTACAAAAGAGAGAATAAACAAAGAATTTTTAACAAACAACAAGGCCAATTGCAAGTCCTCTTGTGATACAAAAAGGTGGAACTAGACAATTGTTGAGGCTAAAACCATGGTGGTATTATGTCCATGGTATCATAAAAAATTGGAACTAGTATCCACCTACTGCCACAAAATGTTGATATTATGGCCTTTACAGCAAATATCTACTACCTTGGATAATAATAATATATTTATTATAGATCGATATATAAATAATAATAATAAATATAGAGATATTTGTTATTTATTGTTTATTAGAAGATCGATTTAATATATATTTGAATGGAATGAATAAAGTTTATTTAAAGGGCCCAAGTAGGCCTTTTGAGGAGAATTTAAATAAACAAGGCACAAGTCGGCCCCTTAAGATGCTCTCCCATTCACAAATATATTGAATATCGAATCTTGAAGAAGAGCATATCAAAAACATAACATGTGCCCTCCTTCCTTCAAGAATCGGTCTTCCCTCAAGAGCAGCAACATTAGAGCTGGAGCGAATACATTACATTAGAGCTGGAGCGGATACATTAAAGCTGGAGCATTACATGAATGCTGGAGCGACTGCATGAATGCTGGAGCGAATTTTATTGCATAGGCTGCGATTTGAGTCAGCCACCAAGTACTGTCAATGCACTGCGAATATACTAAGTGCAGATCGATAATACACCTTATGGGATAAGATCTGGACAGATCCGTGACACCTTGAAGCAGAGTCGAAAGAAGCCTTAGGTGGGCTGATTGGCACATACATAGGAAAGCCTTGAAGGCATCATTTTCCGGGTACCTTCTTTCCTTACTCATGATTTCTATTTTATATCCTGTGCTTAGTGTTTGGAAGACCTCTATAGTTTGATCATTCCTAGATAAATCTGGAAAATACTAACACAAAATACAATATTTTTAAGAAGTAGTTTGTGAAATAAGTTTCTCGCTAGAATTACATAAAAATATGAGCTATTATAGCATAATAGTCTATTTACAATATAAAACTATATTAATAAAATGGTTTGTCTCTTGGCACGCACCTCACTCTGTCCACATCTACGTCGAATTGAACTGCGTACCTGTACCCTGAAAAAATTGGATTGGAATGCATGACTTTCTATGAACAAACCCGTGACAGAGTAAATAACTTACGCCTATTGAAATGGGAGAAATATTCATATTATTCATATACGGATCCTCCAAATCTAGCCATATAGTTATTTTCTTTCAAACTTCAATGCTGTAGATAAATGATCAACAGATGAATAAAAACCATCAAATACATTCAATAATCTTTTAAGCTATTCTTATATTGTTTGAATGATATTTTCCCTTGTATGTACCATCTACGATGATGCCAATGTGTCCTGCAAAGAATAAAAAGATATTCCATGTAATATGCAATAAAATTTAGAAAGATCAAACCATATTGTCAAATATGAAGCCAGTAATGAATAGCTTTCCAGTTCAAGCCTGTTGATAAAAGTAAACATATTATATGGGATCAATTTTCCTAGCTCCGGGTTGACAAGAACATTTGATAATTACCAAAACCACGTTGTTTGGAGTTCCTGCTATAATAATGTTTAAGTTTGGATCAGAATCAGTTCAACAGCTACTCAGTGCCAATAGAATCTAGAGTTAGTGCTCTTGTCTGGCTATAGATCATGTTTCTACTTTCTTGGTATGTGACAACATCAGCCCCGGACAACTGAACCCAACAAAAAGAATGGAATCTGATTAATTTATTGTGTAAGATTAATAGTGGCCTTCCTTCTGAAAGTCCAAACTGTTTTCTCAACCAAATTAGATGGAATATCAGCCCTATCCTATTGAGAAGCCGAATAATATTACCTCAGTGAAGAAAAACCAACCTGATTCTCTGGAAAGCAGTGATGTTTTGTTCGAGTGTCCATTCCTCCTCTGCACCTCCCACATAAAAGTCATATACCGTTTTAGGAAGCATTTTCTTTGCAAATTCACTGGATTCACTCAAATTTATAGGCTTTGAAGCCATTGTTTTACTACATCTAAACCTAGTGCAATATCACACAAATTTAAGCAAGCTAGTGGATCCGGGATGGTGAAAATCTGAATTAAGAGAACTTTTGAGATTGGAAAAGGAATAAATTATGCTAGATATAAAGAAAACAAACACAGTTCCGACATAAACTAAGGAAGAAGAGGACTGCCCTCTTTCTATTGTTTGTCAAGGATGACCTAGCTAAAAATAACAGCAGCAAGCCATGCCCAGAAAAGAGTACAACTCCCCAATTTCTTTTTTCCTTTGGCCATATTTGTAGGGAGTAGTTCAAAGAAAGGCTTTAGAAAACTTACAGGCAATTTAAAAACATAGGCATAAAGCTGAGTTCCACCCTCTGTGTTGAACATGATTCATAATGAGCAAACAACAACAATATACAAAAGCCCCTGCATAGAGAGGCCCAATAAAGCAACGATTTGCAAAGATGAGTATATGCAGCCAACATCCTTCATCTTCTCTGAAAGAAGTGTAAGTGTTTTCCAAAAGTGGATCCTCTGTGTTGAATATGAACATGCACATGCACAACAAGCTATACAAAAGGCCCAGTAAAGCAAGATGAGTATTTGAGCATTGTAGTTGAGCATATGCAGATATACATTGTCGATGATGACTATTCGAGCATTGCAGTTCAGCGTATGCAATCGAGCATTGACTTGTCGAACCAGACAAATGAAGAGGGAATAAGTGATCGCCTTTCAAAGTTTTGAGTTTTGTGCACTTCAATTGCACGCCACCCTTTGTCCTTCCCCTGCAAGCTATTAATGATTAATTGTTTTCAAATGCAATTGAAACGACCACTTCATTATTTCTAAATTATTTATAAAAAAATATTATTATAATCAAATTATTTATAACAGTCCATGTTTATTATATAATGCATTATTATATCTTATTTTATATTTTTTTATTGGTTAAGGAATTCCATATTTATTTGATCTAATAATATAAAATGTTTGAAATTCAACAAGATTAATGATATCAAATTTTCACAATTTATAGAGATTATTAAAAAAAATTGAGTAGATTGTGTTGGATTTTTTTCATCAACATTTTGTATCGCACTCTATGATTCCTCATCAGTATTACACAAGAGATCATGGAGTGTGATCTAAAACGTTGATGAAAAAATCCAACACATTCTACCCAAAAAAAAATAGTAATTCAACAAGATACTCATTGAACTCGAGTATATCTATATAGCACAATGCTTTCATTAGCATACTATAACTCCAATCTTTACAAAAGAATCTCAAACTTTCAAAAAAAAAGTATTGGTAAGATTCAAGGTTTTCATTCTTAATCATGTATGATAACTCATTTTGTAAGCCAGTCATAGCTTTAGTGCAATATGATAATAGCACTATGCGAGAATCAAATATAGGGATTCTAAAACTTTCAAATGTACTTCATTTGCATACTAAGATTACTCAACTCAAACACCACATTCATGAAAATTATTATATTCACCAAACCTGTGATACCTATGATCACTTAAACATTCACCAAAATACTAAATAAATACATATTCAATCCCTAACCATCATTACTTTACTCATTCACTTACGCAAGAACAACCCTTGATTGATCATGCAAGGAAAAACATCAACTTTCCTTAATCAAATAACCAATCTCTATCTATAGGCACTTACAACTTGAATCAAATTATTATGCAAGATGGAATGTGTAGAGAATTTACAATTTTCAAATGAATTTTCATTTCATACAACATAATGCATTCATGGAAGAATTATGGTTATAATGACATTATACACTTTCATTTTCAATAATATTCACTCATGTAGATTTTGAAACAAACAATGACTGTGCATTCACATTATGAAACAATGCCATGTGATAAACATAGCAATATCGTAAAGTTAAATAAAGCATGACAATTGAAGTGTTAATATACACTTACATAACGCTCATATCAACCATGATTTTCTTCAACAAAAGGTATGCACACTGTGCAAGAGTCAAGTCAATGCATTATAATGGTCGACAATTTGAGGATTACTAATGCGTGATCTATTCACTAACAATGATAATGATCATAATTATATTTGGTAGAGCCCTAGTTAATTTTCAAGCCAATCTATCTACTAAAACTGTAAGGGAATTTTGGCTAGGCATGGAAGCCAAGGTCATAGTGTTAATGTCTTTAAACCCTTAAACATTAGCTTCTAATATGTAGTTTACTAAGTTGCAAGCGGTCGTGGAACTTAAAAGTTGCAACCTTTAGGGCAAGGCCCCATGCAGTTGCTTAGCTTATTGTTACTACTCAAAAATTTTAGGAGCAATTTGTGGAGCTGGTGGCCCCATGATTATAAAGTTTTGTAGCTTTTTTTTTAGCAGCCATCACAAATAGTATGTTTAAATAGAATTATTAATAATTAATTTTGTAGATAATATTTAGAGAAAAAATAGGAAGCAAATAAAAAGAGGGAAATCAATATGTGGAGCCATGTGTGATTTTTTGCTAATTTTTCTCCATAAGCCGCTGATGCATATTTTGGCCCCTCCTTTTTTTTCAAGCTTATTTTTAATTTTTAAGCGGTGGATGCTCCATTAAAATAGCAAAAGATTCCAATTTATCTTTTCCCACTAATTAAATATTTGCATGGGAACACTCCCACTGCTTAAAATTAAGTACAATTTACATTTAAACAGTCGCATAAGAACATGAGGTTAGTGTCAAATATCATGCTTTACCAACCTCGTGTCCTAACCACCGATTGGCTTGTCCTGTTTGAATTTCCTAAGTATCAAGCCTAAGTCTATTGAAAGAAAATCAATAATTATCATGCATTTGTGGGATCTAGATCTATCAAAGTTAATTTCCTAAGTCTCAAATCTAAGTCTATTCAAACGAAATCAATAATTATCATGCACATATCTATCATAGTCATGAGGCCCCATGATCTTGCCAAATGTCTAGTGGGTCCATGACTCTTCGCAAAAAGGTATAGGCCTTATTTATAAGTCAGATTCGCCTTGATTATAGTACAACCTCGCGGTGTAAGAATTGTCAGAGCTCATTTGGATGCACATTGCAATAAAATAGTGCCACGTGGAGATGGGCCCCTCTAATCTCCAAAGTAAAGGATGCCTTAACATAGTCACGCGGTGTCATAATGGTGGATCTTATTTTCAATTGTGAGAATGCAATATGGTGACATGTCGCACTAAGTATTGCACACAGTGGAAAGTGTCAAGTCCTACTTTGATTGATCCATGTTTGTTCCATGTATGTTAAGGTTTTTTTCATATTAAATCGTACCAATTATATTGTGCACTAAAAGGATAGAAAAACAAAATACACAACAACTAGGCTAGATATTCCAATCTTAAACAAAGTATGTACAAAATTGATTGTTATTCTATTATGAAACTAAGAACATTACCCATGAATATTGTGCACCTTATTCTGCTAATGATGATTCTGTGTTGGGATTCATGGAATGAGTTGCTTGATATGACTTTATGGTGAGGGGAACTCTAAATCACCACTTATATGATCCCCAATCTAAAGGTATGTCCAATACTTGAGGCTTTAATCAATGTTATTCAATTGTCTTTCGACAGCATAGATCCAACTCTATATACTCCTCCAGACTAGTGAGTTGTGGTGAACACAAGCAATTGAATGATAGATAACAGAGAATTATAATGCCACCATCAAATAATAATCAACCAAAAAAATATATTATAGAAATAAAGAACAACTTCCCACCATAAAATATTATTATTTTCAAATGCAATACTAAACAAATCCAAATATAATGATTATAACAAATTTGCCTTCAATTGAAGACTTCACAAATGTGGGTGAACTAGACAGACTAGGGAGCCTTGCACATATGAAACTACAAACAAGAGAATCAATTGCAAACTAGAATTATAATTGAAAATAAAGAGATATGTGATCTATGGTAATTTACAATGCCCACCCCCCTCCTTATAAAAGGGCTCCAAGAAGTATCTAGAAGATTATAGTAGGCCAACTATAATAGAGTGACTTACTTTATTATTTTATTTATTTTTATTTTATGATTAAATTAATTAATTAATTAAGTCCTTGTGATATTAATTTAATTTAAAAATAACTTATTTAAGTCACCTTTAAATACCTGGGGACATTGTAGTCTTTATGACCCAATTGCTTGCCCTCAAGAAATTCATCAAACGGATCTCCCTCTTACAAGTTCCCAAACCCCAAACCAATTGTGGATATATCCATATATGTTTGAAGTCTCTATGGTGCATCATGAGTGTAGGTGCTACATGCTTATCTCTCTTGAAACTGAGATGAAGAAATCCGCCAATGTTTCATAAATATCCATCAAACTTCTATAACTCTACTCTAATATAATCATCACTATGCCCATAGTTGTGAAAATATATAAATTGTATTGATGCAAAACTTCCAATCCATCGTGCTATCATACCATTCATCTATTTTTTATAAATGAATCTCAAAACTTAACTGCAACTTTCTCTCTTCATGTAGATATCACTCATCCTAAAGAGAAATGATCATATGTGCCTCATGGTCCACAAAGTGAAAATATTCATACTCCTACCATGCATCAAAATCCTGAGGAATATACCAATAGATTCTCTAATAATTTCTTCAAACCAAGATGAACCAACCATGCCACCAAGAACACAAACTCTCTAACATGTTGGTCCAAAGGACATAAACTCTGCCACATGAGCCTCTAGAAGAGACAACTCAAATTTTCTAGGAGAGACCAAGGGTCCAACCAATTCTAGATAACTCATGTCTCCCTCAATATGTATAACAACAATGGTTGGTCCACCAAGTGTATGCTCAAATATCCCTTCTCCCTCCATGACATGAACCTTCAAAGGGCTATCAAAAATCAAAAGAGCATGAACCTCGTAATGCATTCAATCACACCCATTCCCACATAGATTTGGATGTAGTGTTACCTCGCTTGAGTAGCCAAAAATTTAACCATCTTATCTCTTTTTAGTCATCCATCACACCTTCCTTGAAATTTATTTACATCCTCCAACATTCGATTTGCAAAAATAGAATCCTCATTACCTTCTTCACACAAAATGTGACCTTTAATATTATCCTCTAAAATAGTTTTTATCTCATGATGATTCAAATGGAAGAGACTATTGTTGCTAAACAATGAATTAGAATGCAATTCGTGCATATCCTTAGTGTCCTCAAGTACTCTTTCCTTCATGGTGAAAGGTTACTCATCAAACATTGCTCCAAAAATTGTCCCTATCTTAAGATAACATGCACCAAGCTTGACTCGAACCTCTTTCCTCTTGGCTATTATGATGTTAGGTTTGTCATTGAACTTTTTTGTCCCAAGATGTGTACTTTATTGAGAGATAAGGTAGAATACAACCAAGAGAAGGGGGTGAGTCAGTTACCTCAAAACTTACATAGATTTAAACTTATTCTTAGATCTGATAATTAAACATAAAAGCATAAATCATCAATACGTAATGAACACACATAACACCAAGTTTTTTTTTCATGGAAACTCAGTTAAGGGAAAAAACATGGTGGGGATGAACCCACAAGATAAGTATACTCTTTTATCTAAGTATTACAATGGAGAATGCACATGCATTTAGGTGCACTTCTTAGAGCTCACTACTCAAAGTGAAAAATAAGGCTCACTTCCCAAGGAAGTCTCACTTCTTGTACAAGAAACTCAGATCACATCTGCAGATTATGAACTTTATAATAGCATCTCCTCTATACCTAAATGAGTTCCATTGAAGCACAATACAACTTTCTTTTCTTCACTTCTTCTCTGCCTTCAAAAGATGTATACATTCAATGCACATACATACTCACACATCTCTCTCACATCCACACTTGCACACAAATACAAGATTAATACATTAATTTATACATAATATCAACCTATCTTTCCAAGGTTCCAGACCCATATAGAAAGATATTGCAATGCAAAGCAATGCAGATCAAAATACTATCACTCTATTACCACTAAATAACTTAAAAACTAGTCACAACACAGATACTCATATCATACTCAAATCTCCATGTGAACCTCTGAAACTTGAACTGAATCAACTACATACAACCCTCTACAAACTCTTAACACCTGCAAACTCTAATCTTCATTATACGTACTGAACAAATGAACTTACTGAACTTCACTGCAACACAATCACAAACAAAGAAATATGTTGAAAATAATGAAAACACATCTCTCAAATATATCTCAAGCACATATTTGCATATTCTTCCAACAAAGTATTTCTATCCAAAATTAGAAAATCAAAATTTTAAGGATTTAGGGGATCACCAAGTGTGATTAGTCCATAATTAGATCATCAATTCTAATCAATAAATCATTGTCACCAATTAGGAAATAATATTTTTCTATATTTATGATAGCTCCAAATCTAACCAATAAAGTATTGTCAACAATAAAATCAAAACCTTTTGTGTGTAGGATGGCATCAAGCTTCATCAAACAATCACTACCATCAATTAGTAAACCAAAACTTCCTTATTTTAGGGAAGCATCAAACTCAAACAAGGAATCATCCTACTCGTGATAAGATGTCAAAGCACAATAAGATCTCTTCCATTCTAAATCTCCACATGTAGCATCCAATTGAAAATTACCTTTCATCCCCTCAATCATTTTCTCAATGTCAAACATGTTGTCCTCAGTTTTGCAAGGTCAAAAATTACAAGACAACCATACAAATTTCATCCAATTCACAATCTACACATTCTTTATATAAATGCATTTTGAGGTGCAAACTCCATAGTCTTGAGCATTTTTGTCATGTCATTTTGTTTGTCATTATAATCTTTAGTCTTCATTTTGTTCATTTTCATCATCTAAAAGTTTGTATTTTACAAGCCCTTTGTAAAATTGGAGCTTTTATGTGGCACTTCAAGTGATTTTCTTGCTAATCATACCTATAGTCCCAAACTATACATGAAGTTTAGACCTATAAGAGGGGGGGGGGGGGGGGGGGTGAATCAGTTATTCCCATACACACTTATTAAACTTTTTCTTTGTTTATCAACTCACAATTAACCAATATAATAACTTCAGATCTATCGGTTAAGCACATCAACATTCACATAAAATATATGTAATTGAGAACGTAGAAACACTGACACATAGAACACTAGATTTTATGTGGAAAAACCATGGATAAGATAATTCTTATGAAATGTAAAAATACCTGTTAAGGTGACACTAGATTTGTGATTTTTACAAAGGCTCACTGTTGGGACTTCTTACTACAGATACAAAGGCTTACTGCCAAAATATTAAGGCTCAATGTCAAAAAGGACTATAATATCCAAAATATTTGGTGTGATACCTGGTGAAATGGTTGTAGAAGTTGAGAAGAATCTATTACAATTCAGTGTTGATTATTAGATGGTGGAAAGGAAAATTAAAAAGAAGTGTGATGGTTCTAAGCAGACACTATCTCTACTTATCGGTAAAATAAGAGCCTGTTTAGAAAAAATCACAAAGGTTTATTGATATTGTCTTTGTTGGCTTGTTGCACTTAATAATTTCAAAGGACAGAGTGAGAAGATTGAGGATAAGCTCAATGAGCTTAGAAAGATAGATGATATACTCAGTGATAAAGAAGGAAAGAAAATGATGCGAATCAAAGAACTACAAGTTGAGTTGCTATCTCAGCAAAGGCAAAAAAACACCTAGTCAATACTTTTTGGATTGTGAAGGGCATGGTGAAAGCTGGGATGGAGCATGTTGTTAGCATCTTAACTAATGTTGAGAACTTTTAGTAGAGGTTTCCTTTTCATATTAGACCTGATCATTTAACAAACAGGTGGAGTGCAATAGTTTGTGTGCTCATATGGAGGCAGTGATTGTAGATTGGAAGGAGTTCCCAATTTTGAAGGATAGATATTAAAAGGTATTTACAGTTAAAACTTCTAGTTTATTGTAAATATTTTTTAGTATTTTCATTTTTGGATCTTTTCCATTATGGAAAAGAGGGGGAGAATTTTTGGTAAAGAAAAAATAAAATAATAGTATCTACTAAGAGGGAGTATATGTGGCTTTGTGGATTTTTTTGTTGTTGGAATTTTTCCATCAATGCCAAAGAGAGAGATTGTTAGAATATATGAGGAAGTGTTGGAATTGGTTGTTATTGATGTCAAAACCTCATATCAAAAATTTGGATATTTCGGTTCATGTTTGACTAATCCTATTAGTTGTCAGTGGTGTAATAAGAGTTTTTCGGTTATGCACGAGGAAGGTTCAAAATAATGATATCTCATGTTCCCTAGTGCGTCAAGTTATACTAAGATGGATCTTGCATCGAATATTGAAGTCAATACTCTACCAGTAATAGAAACTATTTTGTTCATCCATCTTTTGGACTTGGTTGTGGTATTCAGATGGCTTTGGTAAATAAAACATGTATTGTTATATCCTATGTCTGGGCTATATGTGGATCGTATTGTACCATGTTATGTTCCCTTATGTATGTCCTATATTTAGGACCGATGCTATGAATTATATGTAATTATAATATGTGTTACATTGGTAATATCAAAATTTTGGTGTGAAGACGACATATGTAAGATAGGATACTAGTATAAATAATGAAGAACCTTTTGTATCCTGTTAGTTAACATATTTTTCCCTTTTAATTTAATTGAATAAAAATAACTCAATTAACTCTATGTAACCCGATTAGGATGAAATCAATCAATAAAAGTTGGAATTTTTCATAATGATCATATCCCTCTACATGAAGGTGTATCTCCCTCTAAAATAATCTTCAATTAGCTCTTCAATAACTAAATCAAGAAAAACTAAATGAATAATACTTTTGACCCTAAATTATCAAAGACTATGACATTCATACATAAGTTTGATATAAATCTTATAAATGTATCTTAGAATAAAACCAAATAGACCTAGCCAACAGATAGATCTATATGACTGCAAAGAGAAGAATTATTGAAAGTTTACTTGAATCACATCTACAGTTCAAAGTAATACAGAATCATATTACAATCACCAATAAACTCCAACTGAAGTTACATTCATGCACTCAAAATGAACACATTAAAAGCTGCAATATAGATTCAGATTAATCACCAGACTAAAACATACTTTAAACCATAAAAATTTTCAAGTTTTCTAAAAATAACAAGTATCTTGCTAAGTGTTGAAAATCAAAATTTGGCCGACCCTTACTGAGTCATAATAAGCCCTTAAAATAACTCGTAGGCATAACTATTTTTCATATGAGTCTGAACTAAAAGTTCTTAAAAGAGACCATTATCCAGCATTTTAGTAAAAATAGAGTTTTTAACCAATGAGAAAATAATAGAAAAACCATGTAGATTCAACCAGAAGCTAGAATCTCAAATCACGTCCAGACTGGAGGTGAGGTAGAGGGCGATGTGGTACTCCTAGCAATTGTTGAGACACCACGTTTCTTGTGCCATTTTAGGTGCACAGTAGAGAAACTTACCATAGTCTAATGTTTTGGGACTCCTATATGGGTGATTCTTTCTTTCCAAACTTTCTTCTCTTTTCAAATTTGGGTGACTTTGTTTTTATGAGTGTCAAGGTGATCCAAGAAAATAACGAGCATAGACTCAATTGTAGCTATCTTGGAAAATTCTCTAGTTGTTAGAGTCTTAGCTTCTTTGGTAAGTCTCATTCTTTCTTCAAAGGATCTAACCATTTCTTCTGAATTATGTACAGTCTTCTCATCTTCTTTGAATAAATGAATCTCGATACATCTGAGATCATTACTCATCACCCTGATTAATGCATTCAATTCTTTTGAAAGTTTTGTGCTTTCTTCTATGGCATGTTTGATTATCAAAGTCCTCCATTCCAAATGTTCCTTTGATACATACAACATTTATTGTCAAGGTTCGAGACAGGTTTCTCTGCTAAAAGTTTCATTATGCCATATATCTGAACGTCTATCACATGAGCAATCACAACATACCATTGAAGTATTTCTTTATCCCATGATCTTATTTATGCTTCAAGGTTGGACTAAGAAACCATTGCCTCTTCATAGATTCTACTCAAATTTATGATGTACCATGTTCCTTCTTTGATAAAAAAGATCCATCTAGTCTGCATACGATTAAGAAATCATCATGTTATGTTGAATTTGATATTTCATGGTTTGATTGTCAGGTGACTTAGGATAAAAGTTCAAGGAGAGTGAGAGGTAAGTGCTCCATACAAATTCCTGATGGACTAGATTTAATCTAACATTTTCATTAAGGCCATTTTCATTTCTCTTTTCTCGTTCTCATCTTACTTCGAAGTGAAATAGGACTACAACCTTCTTCTTACTTCGAATTCATCTTCACAATCTTCCTAGTAGTCTTCCAACTGAGTAATACGTGTGAATCCCTCCTTCATGTTCAAATAAGATGTTGCAAAACTTGTTGAGGTTTAAAAATACCACCCCAACTCAGGCATTAGGGCTCTCTAACATTTCAATCCTAACAATGGAAACCTTCTCGAGCTGTAGGTGGACTCTGATTGAGAAGGAATCTTCAGATTCTAGGCCGGTTCCTATTTGATTTGGGATATCACCTCCTAACTGAAAAATGATTGGGAAAAGGGAGAAAGAATTAAAACTGAATGGGAAACAAGGTGATATACCAAAAACTTGCTCCAGATCTATTAGGATCTTCAAACCGACATCCACAACTACAAAATTACTGAGTTGCATTTATCATTCTCTATTCAACATATAGGCTGACAAATATCTACTATTAGGGTTCACACCACTAACAATAAAAAACTATCAACAGACATACATATTCTGCAAAAGGCCTAAATTTTGATAATCTGGAAAAGGAATCAAAAAAATTCACTTAAATTGATTATACAAAATGTGCAACACTTAAATGCAGAAAGGAGATTAGGATTGAATTTGACACTCATAAATTGATGCAATTTGTAGAAAACTAGATTTATTATCCTTTCTAGCTCTTAAAATGGTTACAAAATGCAAAACAGGGACCGAGGAACAACAATGCTCACTTAGCCTTCCTTTTCCGCAACTTCGAACCCCTAAAACTCAAAATAAATCTCAGCTATAAAGCCCCCTAAGCCTGAATCCAAAAATCCAAGACCTCCTAAAAATGCTCAACCTTAGCTATAAAATAGCTTCCCCAAAATGACCCTAAATCAAGCTCCTAAATTCTAGCCAAAATCAACTACAACTATCCCCTAGTGTTGATAATTTTAAAATATATATCTTTAAAAGATATAATCAACACATTTTACAAAATAATTGAGATAACCCAATATATTCCTAAAAACCTAGCCCATAAACATCAATTAAACCTAAGCCTAAAAGACCTAAGTTTAAACTATTACTAACTTTGAAATATGACCATCAGATTTTACTATTCATTTTTATCTCCCCTTTTGACTTTTTGCTCTGACCCTCTCTGAGCCTTTTTGATGATGGTGGTCCTAATTCATGAGCATAGGTTTGAGCAAGGCCGTTGTTACTTGTGTCCACCTAGCTACAAACCTCCAGTATGTACTCCTCTAATTGGCTCTCTCAATTTTTGCATTTAATTTGAATTTTTTTGGATTTTTCTAGAAAAAACTATATTTTTTTTCTTTTTGCAAATTAAATAGCACATATAATCTTTTTAAAGTGCATCCACAATTTTTTGCAGTGCGTACAAGCATTTAAACTAGGGCATGATTCACAATCGCCCTTTTCTGCAACACGTATAATTGTCAAAGCTCTTTTAATAATTTTAGCAGCGTGTACAAGGGTTTCCTATAGTGCGTACTAAGTTCTATAGCACGTACTAAGTTATGTAGCACATACACATTTTTGTAGTGCTTTTATGATTTCTATAGTGCTTTCACCATTTTAAACTGCACTTTTGAATTTTAGCACTTTTAAGCATTTAAATAGCGTGTGTACCCTTTTTAGTCAAATGTGCGAGCTTCTAAGTTATTTTTCTGATCTGTCTAGTGTCATTAATTAGTCGATTGGCTTAGGTATCAAGTTTGGTTGATAACAAGTTGTATGATGTCAGTTTTAGTCACGTCATATTGAAATTTTGCTTGTCAATCTTGATTTAGATGGTGGATAATGATAGATTTTCTGTCCTCTCTGAATAGAATCAGGAAAATTGATTGTGGTTTGATTAGGTTTTGATGTTTGATTGAATTTAGATGATCCAATATGTAATGATTTTAATTTCTAATGTGTTTAAACTTTCTTTTGCAAGCCGAGCTTAAAAATCTCGGGGTCCGTGGCCTGTACCCATTGACAGCTATGGTAGAGTGATGGCACTCTGACCATAACACTTTCCATTTGTTGATGGGGGATATGACCATCACTCTCGAGGATGTGTATTGGCTATTGCGCATCCCTACTCATGGGGAGCTGATTTATTACAACCAGGTGTATGATGGGACAACATGTAGGTGGGTATTTGATGATCCTACCATTGGAGATGAGGTTATTCAGTGGGCACAATTTCCATCATTTCCTATTCTTCCTGTAGTTCTTGGTGCTCTTGTTGGTGGATTCCTTGTACCTAATCGATGAGGTCATGGTTTTACCATCGCTTGGGGTCGTATTCTAGAGGATATGATCACTCAACCACCCAGATTTGACTGGGGCTCTTGTGTGCTTGCACAATTATATCATGAGTTTCATGATGTGGTGTATCGTCGCGGGTCCACTCTTTCTACAAGGGTGGTTTTACTATAATTGTGGACATGGGAGCACATCCCTGCTACTTGACCTATCTCAGTCTGTCACCATGATCCAGGTTGGCCCTTCACTTGGATGTATGAGGGTATGGTGGTGCAGGCCCATTTGGGCAAGTTAGACTATTGGCGTCGCATTATTGATGACATTGATCAAGTCATTTGGTGACCATATATTGGTTGTAAGGCGTGGCCTAAGGATGCAGTGGAGTTGTTGTTTATGTGTATGCCTTGTTGGATGATAGGGCACATGCCCTTGATTATCGAGAGATTCTGCTTTCTAAGGGTCTTACGACAGTATGGCCGAATATAGGTTATGCCACAGGGATTGGCATTATATGCCCGAGTACAGGTAGAGAGGTCCCTATGGGGCCCATAGATTGATTATCAGACAGCCCAGACTGAGGTTTTAGAGTTTTCCCACCTTGCTTGGGATATAAGGGACCATATTGTAGATGCAGGGATGACTGATGACTATGCCACCTGGTTTTCTCAGAACCCGTTTCCTAGGTTCACTGATCCTGCTGAGAGAGTATTGGGGATTAAGGAGGAGTCTGATGATGATGGTGGGGATGGTGGTGGTGGTGGTGGGGGTCAAAGACAAGGTTGTCAGGGATGACAGGGTCAGTGAGGTGATAGAGGAGACAAGATTGTGATACCTATTATAGCTGCTGCTCCTATTCCTCCTAAGGGGGTGTCTGGATGAGGGGTGGGTGGGTGAGGGTCAGAGGTGGAGTTGACAAAGCTCTACATCAGGTGGGTGTGGATAGGGTGGCCAGATGGTGCCATCATAGAGTTTAGGTATTCAAGAAGGTGGGTGCATAGGTTGTTGTTGATGTGGATGCCCAGGCTACATAAATTTTATTAGATCAGGCACAGGGTCCTCTGGCACCTCCACCTCCACAGGATCCTTCTTCTTCTTCCATGTCATCTTCTTTTGTTATTCCATCTTCTTCTATTCCATCTACTTATATTCCATCTACGTCCATTCCATCTTCCTCTATGGCTCCTCTATAGGCTCCACCTACTCAGGCTCCTCCTACACCAGCATTGGCCTCAAATGTTTGATCTTTGCAGTTAGAGATGAGACAACAGGTGACCCAGCTCAATTTGACGATGCAGACCTTTATGGCTACTATGAGTCAACACAATTTACAGGCTAGCTCTAGTAGGGCTCTAGATGTTGATCGAGGTCCTGATGGCACCGATGGTTCTGGCAATTGACATTTTGAGATGATATACTTATTCTTTGGTATACATGATGTTCATTTTTTGATATCGGGACATTGGACTCACATTATTATTTTATTAGTTGATGCTACTTATGATTTGATACTTGTTGATACTATGATGGACTTTGATTTCCCGATACTGATGGACTTTGATGATACTATGGACTCTAATACCCATTTGATAGATTTACTTTATATGCAATTTATGATATGAATGCACATGTTTAATCTTCTATTGATGCAAATGATTGTCTTATTTATGACATAGAATAAATTGATGCATATGACACATGCTTTAATGTTTATGATGTATGATGATGTAATAGTTTAATGAATAATGCTATGTGATGGTACTTATGGATGCATTTATTTGATGGTATGGATGTATGTAATGTAATGGATATAAGTGTAATGGATAATGGGATGGATGCAGTTATGTAATGTATGAATTTGGATGACTTAATGATGAATGATGTAAATGATATAATGATGATGTTATATGTAAATGTAAATGACCCAACACTTATAAGTTTGGATCTAATTCAATGTTTTAAATGTATGAATTTTGATGAATGCACCTAAATGAACAATGCAATGTACTAATGAGATAGTTTTGAAAATGCAATTAATCTAATGTTAGGCACCTTTGTCTTTGAGTTGAGTTTTGATTTCCAACATACTTGATCATATATAGTTTTTGATGTGAACCTTTGATTTTTTATTTGACTTTTTGTGAGGCCTCACCCCGTGCCATCATTTCATAGCAGCTTATTTTTCACCTCATGATTCATGTTGACACTTTATTTTATCATATTGAACTATTTGGACATAGACATTATATTTTGATACTATGTGATGACCTATGATTATGTGATGATGATTTAGGACTTTACTTCCATTCTTGATTATTAGGTCTTGATTATAGTATTTGATGAATCTTTGATTAGAATATGATGCTTTAATTTTATGTTTATGTCAGGAAAGCTTACGAGAAATAATCATGGTTAATATGTTAGGTTAATTAATATATATCATTGTATTCTTGATTTAGTATTCTTTGAATATAGGAAATGTAATGTTGGAAATTATGTGATTTACCATGTGATGCAGTTGAAATTTTATGATGTGAATGAATGTGTTTTTTTAAGATGTATTTTACATATATATATGTTGTTATTTGACTTTACATGAGCTATTGATATTTTGTCAAGTGTACAGGCAAAACAATGGTTTACATAAGGGGAAATTAAAGATGGGTGCTTGTAAAATCTTGTTAAGCCAAGGTTATCTCCAAGGGGAGAAATTAACCTCGTTGTAATATTTATTGTTGTAAAGTGATGCTTGGTTGTATTATTTGAGTATGTTTATTTTTATTTTTATGTCTACTTGGCATGTCATGTGTATTGTGATGTATTTTACCCTTTTTGTGGTGTCAATTGACACATGTATTGTGAGTTGGCATGGCCAAGTGCTTTGTATGTGAGGTGTCTTCCACTTTGGAGCCTTCTTGTAGAATCCCAAGGTTAGGTATCTTGGTTGTTGAGCCTTGAGTGGGAATCTTTTTCAAATTTTCCTGATTCAACTCTTGGTGGACTTTTGAGAGGCAAAAAGTGACCCTAAAGGTTAGTTAAGGTTAAAAATAGACTACCCAATAGGTGTACCTTGGGTTGGGGGTCAAATTTTGACCAATGAGATGTTTTTTGACCATTTTTGCCCCTTCAAAAGGTGCCCTTTTGAAATGTGGCGTATTTGGGATGTGTGCCAAGTCCTCTCCTCATTTCAATTTTGAATTTTCCCTCTTGTTGAGAGAGAACCCTAGGTGAGTGTGTCCAATCACCTTTGAGGTTGGTTAGGGTTTGCCCTTTTAGGGAGTTGGAGGGAAAATTGGTAGGTTGATTTTTCACTCTCCAATTTTTGGAGATTTTTGGGGGTGAACTTAGCAAGGAAGAAGGCTTGTAGGAAGGAAGCTCTTCTCAACCCATTTTTCCATAAGTTTGGATTGAGGTTGGTGGATCTTGAAGGCTCTTGTTCTCTTTGTTGAAATAAGCATATTTTGTTTACTATGTATTTGTGTAGTTTGTAAAGCTTCACGTGTGTTTTAATAGCTTCTTAGTAAATATCTATTTGCTAGTTTTTTATTTTTAGTTTTGCATTTTTGGGGTGTGCAAGTCCAAACTCACCCTTGGGAGGGAAGAGAGCCTTGATAGGTGAAGGGATAGAGTTGGGAAATACCCATCTAGTGTAGAGTCCTTCCTTAAGGAGGAAGGGGATGAGGCATGGATATATGGGCATCCATGTTTCCAATCTTGTAAGTTTTGTTTGGGGGTCATAAGGGTATTGATTTGTGTAGAATAATGAAGGGTTGATGGTTGTTGTTATGGCCTTGTGAAGTCATTTTACTTGTTTCATGGCCTTGTTGAAGGCATGTTACTTTAATGTAGAATGGCTTCTCCTATTTGGGTAGATTCCACCTTCACCCCTTTTATGGGTCCAAGGTGACCCATTATGTGTATAACCATGGGAAGGGAATTTTATGTTTCTTGTATACTTGCTAGTTTTTAAGTGAATGTGCATTGAAGTATGTCTTTATACCCTATCCATCTTTGTTTCTCCTAGCTCGGGGGTGTCTATGTAATGGCCTAAGTTGGTAGGTGAGCCTCCATGGTCTATTGGCTTTTATTTTGCAGATTTATCAAAGAAAGACTTACTAATTTTTATGGAGCAAGTGGAGTGTTGACTAGATTCCTATTTGATATTTTGAGTTTGGATGGCTATAAGGCCCTATGTAAAAGTTTATTCAATAGGCCATGTAAATGCCTTAGGCATGTGTGATGCTTGTAAAAAAAAAGGGGATTTCTCTTTGGATGCTTAATGTTTCTTCCATTAGCTCATTGTGTTTTGAAGTAAGAAAGGTTATATATTACATTCTATGTGCTTGGAAATAAATGATTAGTTGTTGTTTATTGTTCTCAACATAAGCAATGAAGAAAAAAGTTTATTCTTTAAGTGTGAAAAATCTCTTCTATTTGTTCATTTCTCTTCCAAGATTATTATATTTGTCCTTGCATAAAGAATAGAAAAAAATGGGATTCTCTCTCAATATGTGTATAAATTTAAAAAAGTATATATATTATGCATGTATATCCATGCATATATACTAGGTATATATACATAGATATATATATCCAAGTATAGGATAATATCCTCATTTGCTTCTAGAAACTATTTTCTCTATTTTCTTGTATATAAAAAAAAGGGTTTCCTCTTCTAGCATGCCTATGCTTCCATAAAAATTTAAGAATACATTTGTGTATGTTTAAAATGTATAGAGCAATGTTTTTATTTTGCTACTAAGAAGAATAATTAAAGAAAATCTATATTCCTTTGAGTTAAAGCAAATTTCCTTTATGTGAATATGTAAATAGAAATATGTAAATATATACATTTATACTTCAGTATATAAATGTATAAACATACATATAAAATAGATTTACACACATGCTTTTACAACATTTCTATTGCTTAAATAACTATACTTCCTTCATTGTTTGTGAATATACATACATACATACATATATATATATATATATATATATATATATATATATATATATATATATATATATATATATATATATATATATATATATATATATATATATTTTATTACTAAAGAGGCTTTAATTTTCCTTTTATACAAACTCTGTTTATGTATTTTTACCTGTGTAACTATATTCAATATAATATATAATTATATTAATACATATATATAATATAATATATATTATATTATATTAAATATAATACACATTTTAAATGTTACATATTATAATATAGTTTATAACAAAATAAGACTATCAAAAAAATTTGCAACGTGCTATGAGGTTATTCCTCACCCCTGCACGCATTGTGGCTTTGAGGCAGGGCAGAAGGCACTTGCGCCACCGTCACCATATGGTGGCCGGTGATGCAGGCCCTGCCACCATCCCCTTAGGGGGCGGTGAGCAGGGGGCCCCGTCACTCTCTAAGGTGTGTGACAGGGGTTCAGCTCCCACTGCACTCCCTCAGGGCAGTGGCGGTAGGCCATGCCTCCCCGCTCGTAGGGTTCTGGGGAGCAGGCTGGGTGCCGGTCTGCGGTAGCAGCCGATAACCCCAAAAAGAAATTTTATTTTAAAAAAAACTCACTTGCTTAATAAAATAAAAAAATGCCAGCAACATTTGTTGATGCGGGAGCATCCTTGGGTGTAAGAGCAATCTTGCATCACCCAAAAATATTTCTGGTTTCTTTTCAATAAGGGCTATCTTGTGTAGAGCTTCTATTTATGGAAACTTACTATTTTTAGTAAGTTGGCCAAACAATCTCATAATGTTCTGATTTCACAGGTGGAGGTTCATCTTAGTCATATCAGCCTACCAGTTGAGTTTCATTGCCATATCATATGTATCAGTGAAGTTATTGAAGTTTTTGGGTACAAAATCTTTGAGCTCAATTTTGAAGGCCTTAGAGGCTCCAGATTGCGATCAACCCCTGATTAATTCAAGATTGCGTGAGTTAGGCACTATAGATCAGGTCTTGCCATTTCGGAAAAGTGGTTATAATAGAAAAATAGAGCTACTGTTAGAAAGTTATGGCCTTTGAAAGTTGGGGTACCTAAAACCATATTTTGTAATTATTTGGAGCCAACCCTATGTAAAATAAAATGAAAATAAAATAATTCTTAGGATAGTCGGCCTTAAGGGCTAAATATCTGGAACCTTCTCAGGCGGTGGAAATTGCCTATATAAGAAAGGTCTGCAGTGTTGTCTAGGGCAGTTCCAGGTAGATTTGGGTAATGATTGGAGGCTTTGTCCTACAAAATATTGTAAGGGAAAATGTCCATGTGACTTTGCATATTGTAATTCTAAAATTTATAATTCCACATTTGTGGAGATAATAAGAAGCCCATTTTCTGCTCTTGCAAATTGTTGTTGTTTCTCTGTTTCTGTTATGTGTTTGTGGTATTAATGGGAGCACCCTTCATCAAGTGGTATCAGAGTGGGAGTTCCTGCATGTGTAAATAGATCACCGACTATGAGGCAATTTTCACAAGGATTATGGTTTAAGGTTTCAATGAGCAGCGCGAAAATGCCTCCACGAAGGGAACATGACAAAAGAGCTGGTGGTGTGACACCTAAGGTTAGAGTGCTCCAGAGACAAGTGCGAGCATTGCAATAAGAGATTCGTAAAGGAATGAATCTTAATGTCAAAGATGAAAGCGAGGATGAAACCGAAGAAGGAAATTCTGATCAAGAAGGAGAAGGTGAAATTATGAACCAAGAGGAAGAAAGGTTTTTTCGAGCCATTTCCAAGATCGAGAAAAGACCTAAGATTGAGGTTCCTTCATTTTTAGGAAATCTTAACCCAAAGGAGTTGATCAACTGGATCAGTGAATTAGAAGAATATTTTGAGTACGAAGACATCGAGGATCCTGATCAGGTCAAGTTTGTGAAGGCCATACTAAAGGGTCATGCGAAGATTTGGTGGCAAGAGATTCAATTGGAGCAAAATAGAAGACGAAAGGATAAAATCACAAGATAGGATCAGATGGTGGGTAAATTGAAGAAGTGGTTAATTCTTATTGATTATGAGCTTGACCTACTGAAGAAAATGCAAGGTTTGAAGCAAGAAGGAAGATCTGTTCAGGAGTATACGGAGTAATTCTATCGAATCCTCATCAGAATAAGCCATGTAGAAGCTGATAAGGAGAAAGTTGTCCATTACCTTAATGGGTTGAGGCCAAGCATTCAAGAGGAGTTGAATTTGGTTCGAATGAACAGTATTGAAGAGGCATACCAATTTTTCCTAAAAGTAGAGGAAAAATTGAACAAGAAGTTTAAGAGCAGACAAAATGGAAGAGGTAATGGTGGATGGTCATATGGAGGCCGAAATGAAGATCTAAAAAAGAAGGATGAGGCCAATAGCAGTCAAAATCAGAGAGGAAACAATTTCAATCATTTCCATGATCAAAATAATAGAGATCAAAGAGGAAGAGGATAATGATCAGGAAGATGAGGCTTTCGTGGAACATGTTTTCACTATGGAGAAGAAGGTCATAGGGCATATGAATGTCCTCAACGCCAAGGAAGGATAGATAGGAGAAATGAAGACCAGGCTAGAGTTGCACATGTAGATGAAGATGTTAGATCATCACATTTTGAAGATGTTGAAAGAGGAGAAATGCTAATTAATAGAAGAGTCCTACTGAGTGGTGAGAATGAACCTGAGCAAAGGAGGAGCCTGTTTCGCACCAAGTGCAAGTGTGAGGATAAGTGTTGTGATGTGATTATCGATAGTGAAATCACTGACAATTTGGTGTCAGAAGGGATGGTGACAAAGTTGAAGCTCAAGAGGAAAAAACACCCACATCCATATCAAATTGCCTGGGTGTAGGATGACCACAAGGTCATGGTCAGTGAACAGCCCTAGTAAAGTTCAAGATTGGCGGATACCATGATGAGGTGTTATGTGATATCATACCTATGGATGCATGTCATATGTTGTTGGGTAGACCATGACAGTTTGATAGGCATGTTGTACATGATGGTCATGAGAATACCTATTCCCTGACGAAGGATGGAGTGCGACATAAGCTAAAGTCATTGAAGGAAACAAAAGAAAAGGTATATGGTAATGTAAGAATAACTTTTGTTGATGGAAGAAAGTTCCTAGATGGTATGAGGCATGTGCATGTGTGTTTTTCTTTAATTCTTAAAGCTGGTAAAGAGGAAGTAGAAGATGTGTCTATAGAAGTTGTAGATTTGTTGAATGAGTTTCAGGATATTGTATCCGATAATGTACTTGATGGATTACCATGGGTAAGGAAGATCAGTCATCAGATGGACTTGATTCCAAGAGCCAGTTTGCCAATAAGGCAACACATAGAATGACACCAGCAGAAAGTGAAGAGTTGAACATACAAGTACATAAGTTGTTACATAAGGGGTTGATTCAGGAGAGCCTGAGTCCATGTGCTGTACCAATAATATTAGCATTGAAAAAGAATGGAGAATGGAGGATGTGCACAGATTCCAGAGCAACAAATAATATCACAATCAAGTATAGGTTTCCATTACCATGAAAGGATGATATTATGGACTGTTTGAGTAGACCTGTGTATTTTTCAAAGATAGATCTGAAAAGTGGATATCATCAGATTCAGATTAGAGAAGGAGATGAATGGAAGACTTCTTTCAAGACAAAGGAAGGACTATATGAGTGGTTAGTCATGCCTTTTGGGCTAACCAATGCACTGAGCACTTTCATGCGGCTCATGAACGAGGTTCTGAAAGAATTTCTGGGTAAGTTTGTCATTGTTTACCTAGATGATATTTTGATCTTTAGTAAGACATTGGAGGAGGATATGATGCATATTCATATGATGTTTGAGAAGTTGAGAGAAGAGAAATTGCTGATTAATTTGAAGAAGTGCAGTTTGGTGAAGAAGGAGTTAGTGTATCTGGGATTTGTAGCTTCAGCAGAAGGTCTAAAAATAGACCCAGAGAAAGTGCAAGTTATCCTTGAATGGCCTACCCCAAGGAGTGCTACTAAGGTAAGATATTTTCATGGTTTGGCTAGCTTTTACATAAAGTTTATCAAGAGTTTTAGCAGTATTTGTGGACCCTTGACTGAAATGATGAGAGGGGATAGAAAATAGTTTAAATGGACTACTGGGGCAGATAAGAGTTTTAAACTATTGAAACAGAAAGTTACAGAACAACCTATTTTAGCACTTCCAGATTTTAATAAGGTGTTTCAAGTAGATTGTGATGCTAGTGGTACTGCAATAGGAGCTATTATGAGCTAAGAAGGTAAACCTGTTGCTTATTTCAGTGAGAAGTTAAATGATGCCAAGAGAAAATATTCTATTTATGATCAAGAATTTTATGCTATAGTTCAAGAATTGAAGAAATGGAGACACTATCTTCTTCCTAAGGAGTTTTTTTTGTATATTGATCATCAAGCTTTGCAATATTTGAATAGTCAAGGAAAGTTGAATCAGAGACATTTGAAATGGGTTGACTTTTTGCAGAGTTATACATTTGTTTTGAAACACAAGAGTGGAAAGTCTAACAGGGTTGCAGATGCGCTTAGCAAAAGGCAACTATTGCTGACAGAGATGCAGATTGAAGTTGTTGGGTTCAAAGAACTCAAGAGTTTGTACCCAGAGGACCATGATTTTGGTGAAGCTTGAAAAGCTTGTAAAGAACTTGTTACTTTAGATAGAACGAAGTGGTTGGATTTCATCATTTAGGATGATATGCTATTTAGAGAAAGTAAGTTGTGCATTTTAAGAAGTTCTATGAGGGAGAATCTCATCAAGGAGAAACATAGCGGAGGATTGGCTGGACATATTGGTCATGATAAAACCCTTGCTTTGGTTAGTGAGAATTATTACTGGCCACAGTTGCAGTGAGATGTCAAGAAGTTAGTACACAGTTGTAGAGTATGTTAGATGGAAAAAGAAGTGAAGCAAAATACAAGGTTGTATCAGCCATTACCTGTACCAGAAAAGCCTTGGGAGGATATCAGTGTGGATTTTGTTCTTGGTTTACCAAGGACTCAGCGGGGACATGATTTAATTTTTGTGGTGGTTGACAACTTTTCAAAGATGACACATTTCATTTCCTGCAAGAAGACTAATGATGCAGTTTGTGTGGTAGAATTATTTTTCAAAGAAGTGAGACTACATGGTTTGCCAAAGAGTATAGTTTCAGATTGGGGCACTAAGTTTGTTGGATATTTATGGTACACATTGTGGAAGAAATTAAAGATAGATTTGAAGTTTAGTTCATCACATCATCCACAGATTGATGGACATACAAAAGTAGTGAATAGGAGTTTAGGGAATTTACTGAGAAGTTTGGTTGGAGATAAGCCAACATGATGGGATTTGATTTTACCACAGGCAGAATTTGCATACAATAATTTTGTCAACAGGAGCACTTGTAAATCACCATTCTAGATTGTATATGGAAGTAGTCCCATAAATGTATCTGAGTTGAGGAAGATAGATAAAGGAGAGATAAGTAGTGCTGAAGCTGAGGATTTTGCAGAACATTTGAAGAACATCCACGAGGAGGTGAGGAAGCACATTACCAAGGTGAATGCGCAGTATAAGGATAAGGTAGATGAGAAAAGAAGGCATAAGGAAATTTAGGTTGGAGATGAAGTCATGGTTCATTTGCAGAAGGAGCAATTTCTAGTTGGTACGTATAACAAGTTGAAAATGAAGAAGTTTGGGCCATGTAAGATACTGAAGAAGCATGTTTCAGGAAATGCCTATGAGGTAGAATTGCCTACTAAGCTGAATATTTCACCAGTATTTAACATTTTAGATTTGACAGAGTATCATGAAGGGGGTGTTGAAGATGAGATCACAGAAGCATAGTGGAGTATTCCAGCAACTAGTTCAGCTACCAAGGAGATTGAGGATATACTGGATAGTCATGTTGGCAGAAGGACAAGGAACAAGATATATGAAGAATATCTGGTCAAATGGAAAGGATGACCTGTTGAAGATTCATCATGGCTAACAAAGGAGGAGGTGAACCGTCTTGGTTTTCCTCTTCACACCTAAGTCATGACAGGGTCACTTCTCAAATTACCCCGGGTGTCTGATGCAGGAGCATTCTGGGTGTAAGAGCAATCTTGAATCACCCAAAAATATTTCTAGTTTCTTTTTAATAAGGGCTATCTTGTGTAGAGCTACTATTTATGGAAACTTACTATTTTTAGTAAGTTGGTCAAATGATCTCAAAATGTTCTGATTTCACAAGTGGAGGTTCATCTTAGTCATACCAGCCTACCAGTTGAGTTTCATTGCCATATCATCTGTATCAGTGAAGTTATTGAGGTTTTTGAGTATGAAATCTTTGAGCTCAATTTGAAGGCCTTAGAAGCTCCGGGTCATGATCAACCCCCGACTAATTGGAGCTTGTGTGAGTCAAGCACTGTAGATTAGGTCTTGCCATTTCTGAAAAGTGGTTATAATAGAAAAACAGAGCTACAATTAGAAAGTTATGGCCTCCGGAAGTTGGGGTACCTAAAACCATATTTTGTAATTATTTGAAGCCAACCCCATGTAAAATAAAATGAAAATAAGATAATTCTTAGGATAGTCGGCCTTAAGGGATAAATATCTGGAACCTTCTCGGATGGTAGAAATTGCCTATATAAGAAAGGTTTGTAGTGTTGTCTAGGGTAGTTCTAGGTAGATTTGGGTAATGATTGGAGGCTTTGTCCTACAGAATATTGTAAGGGAAATGCCCATGTGGCTTTGCATATTGTAATTCTGAAATTTATAATTTCACATTTGTGGAGATAATAAGAAGCCCATTTTCTGTTCTTGCAAATTGTTGTTGTTTCTATGTTTATGTTATGTGTTTGTGGTATTAAGGGGAGCACCCTTCATCATTTGTTTTTAAATGAAAGGATACAAAATAAAATAGTAATTTATGCATTCGTAAATAAATAATTGAATACCAGTAACTAGTTTAATGACTGCAGCTTAGTAAATTATATATATATATATATATATATATATATATATATATATATATATATATATATATATATATAACAGTATTATTAAAATGAATGAATAGATTATATTTAGAGAGGAGGCTGCTATTTTTTTTTTCAACAAAGATTTACCCAGTTAGGGAACCACAGAGAACTGGTTTTCTGCCATAGTAGAGATGAGTAAATCTGAAAATTTAAACATTTCTTTTATCTTATGTTAATAAGAAAATCCAACATTAAGCCAAAAAATAGATTACCTTGTTGAAGAATAATGGCGAGCACGAGTGGCGGGGGTAGAGCGGGTGAGAACAGAGAGTCCAGGGTCTCTGGTTTGCAGGAGCAGGAGGGAAATTCCGAAGATGACAAAGATGATGCAGGGAGGCGAGCATTTTTGGTGGGGGGCTATTGCTTGTGTGTCGAGGGCTCTCTCCCTTCTTTTCTTGTGCCTTCTATGTTTAGGGTTTGGGTGCTTTGCATCGGTGTTGGATTGAAGGGGGCTCTCCTCCCCTTCACATCAGAATGGAGAAGGCCTTTTCTTCCTCAGGAAGCTAGAGCTGGTGGACGGTTGATGTGGTTCCTCTGCTGGGATCATTTTGAGCAGGCTTTTCCCTAGGACTCTCATGCATGGGAATCTATATGGATTTCACTGCACTCATCTCTTGTGAGGGAGATTGGTGGTGGTTTTTCAGAAGTGGCTCCGAGTGGGATCTCTATTGAGGTGGGGTTCCACAATAGAACTCTTTGGCAGTCGAAGGGTGTTCCCCTTCTTTACTCCTCTATCCCACTTCCTATTGAGGTGGAAGCTTCTTTTGAGGTGAAGGTTTCTTCCCCTCTTAAAAATTCTTTCTTGCTTCCTATAGAGGTGGAAGTTCCTTCTGAGGTGGAGGCTCAGCCTATTGAAGTGGCTAGTTGCTGGATGGAAGAGGTGGGTTGGAGTACGGCTGGTGAGCTCAGCCATTACTGGAGGGTTTTGTTTCTGCCAGAGATCTTTGACAGTCTTATCCTTTTCTTGGCAGGTTGTGATTTGGTGGTTTGGGGAGTCTTCCTCATTCCCATATCATTGTTAAAGGTTGGGGAAGCCTTTCAAAACCCTAATGTGCTCGACCTTTGCTGGAGAGTTCTATTTTTGCCAGAGATCTTTGACGGTCTTTTCTTTTTCCTAGTAGATTGTGATTTGGTGGTTTGGGGAGTCATCATCATTCCCATTTCCTTGTTAATGGTTAGGGGAGCCTTTCAAAACCCTAAATGCTATGGTGCAGCTGAAGATCTTCTTGCTCAAATGTTTAAGCTGTTATTTTTTCTTTGGTTTGGTTTTGATAGGGTGGGCTGGTCTGTTTGTCAACTCTATTGGTTGTTTAAACCCATTATGGTTATGGGAGCCATCACAACCCTTATGTCTGGTTTAGGGAGCCTGAAAACCCTAGATATCTGATGTTGTTGTAAAGAAATGGCTTTTCACTACTGGTTTCAGCAGCTTGTGCCTTTCTCTATCTATTTCTTTTGGTTGCAGTTGTAATGCTGATGTTGTGTTGTTGGTAGTTCTACTGGCTTTATGTGCTGGAGGGGTGCTGTAAGGTTTATCCTTTTCCCTAGTTGTTTCATTTAGTTCTGAGCTTATTCTTCCAATCTTCAAGCTTTGGGTTACAGTTCCCTCCAAAAATTGAATGTACATGGTTTTGGGGCCCATTCAAAACCTGTTTTTACCTTATTCAAAAATAGATTACCTTGTTGACATGTTGTCAAACTCATGAGGAAATCTGAAATCATTGATGAAACACTTTAATGTTGTATATACACAAGTATATATAGGGGTATATACACACTTGTGTGTGTGTATACACCCATGTATACTTGTGAGTATACTTCCTTAGTGTCTTCCATTCCTTTAGCCCTTAGCCCAAACCTGCAAACCCAAAATAATGAAATTAGGGTTTTGGGCCATGTTTTATTTTGGCCCAAACCTTAATTTTGAATTAGGGTTAGGATAGGGTTAGGGAGCCAGTCTTTCTTTTTAAATTTTTTATTTATTTGGAAATCCCTATTAAAATTCTGAAAAGTCAAGATTTAATGCTGGCATTAGTTTTTTTGTTTTTTTTTTTACTTTTCCCTCTTGTTTTGAAATCTGATTTTCAAACCATTTTTTTTAATTTAGCTTTTGGAATCCCAAGATTCCCTTTTTGAAATTTTGAAATATATTTAGACATTAATGTGATTTTGATTTATTTTTGAAAATTTAAAATGTTGATTGTTAATTTATGGTCTTTTATTTTATTTAATTATTTAATTGAGATTTGAGACCTTAGATCTTTAATTTATTATATTTTAATATTATTTATATATTTATTAATGTTTACTTAAGGATTTAGTTTTTTTTTTAAATTATTAAATGCCCACTTGCTTTTCTCTAGAAAATTAAATTATTAGGGGGAATAGTAATCTTATAATCCCTAGGTGGGACCTAGGTAAGATATTATTCCCTAATAATAATTATTTGAATTAATATTTATAACATTATTTAAATGTTTAAAATCTCTAAGTTGGAATAACATTTATGAATATTGAACGTTAATTAAATTATATTTTTATTTAAGGGGGTTATAAATTTTAATTCATTATTCAAACATTTTTATAGTTAATTTATTATAGTCATTTAACCTTAGATTTGCGATAGGGTTATTTTATATTCACATTTTTAACCCTTTAAATCATTAAATCGAATTCTACTCTTGACCCTAAGTGGTTCCCTAGTATTCATCAGGGGCCACTAAGGTTACGAATTGATTATGGAGATTTGTGCATCTTCAAGGAAACCCCTAGGTCGAAGACCTAATTGTTGCCCTTATTCTATTCTCTTATTTTTATATATAGACTTAGGTTTGTTTCCTCTTATCTTTTATGTTTAACCCCAGTTAGGGTTTCGTTGGACTAATGCACTTAACTAGCAAGGGATGTTGGCAAGCCATCACATTCCATGATCCTCCTTGTGAGTTAAACGTGTTGGTCAATATTTTTCATTTCAAGTTTTAGTGTACCTTTGCGTACAACCTAGTTGTTGTTGTGCTTTCAAAAAAAAATTGTTGTGTTTGTTTTGCCCTAATTTTTGGGCATGACACTTTTGATTTACTCCACCCCCTCTTCTCTTTTCTAATTTCCAATTTCAAACTAAGAAAGACAAATCACTTAAATGCATTTAATCTAGGATGGATGTAGCTAGTTATCACTATTCACAAATTAGGAGCTTATATTCATCATTGAGCAGTTTTGGAATCCTTAAATTGGTACAACCATCACTAGTTCAACCATGATGATATGAATACCTTTTTCGCCTTTTTCATTGCTTTTTCATCCTTGGTACGACTATCACTGATTGAGACTAATCATGAGAGCACGAATACCGATTTCATCGAATTCTATGTTGCAAGTGGATTTTGGTATTATGATATTTAACATCAAAATAGCCCAGATATCCTTTTGCGTAAACAAACAAATATCTTGATTTTCCATATGTACATGTCCTCGATGATTCTTTTATGATCATGTCCTTAGACAAATAATACATACTTTAAACTTTGATTTTTAAGAATCATTCAAAAACTAATAAAATATTATACTTTCATCATAGCTTGTCTAGTTTAAAAACTTTAATCGATTTGCTAGAAAGACATAATTTCATCAATCAAGTCAACACTTAGAAAAATTTTGCATCATTTTTCAAATCCATAGTTCAAGTATAGTTTTATCCATTTCATACTTTTAATCTTGATAAAGATAAGTGTCCTTGTGGAATCTTGGATCAAAATTTTGTGTTTGATTGAAGTTCGGATTAGGATTAGGATTTGATTGTGTAAGTGTTTTGATTTTTGATTTGGTGTTAGATTGATGTTTGTTTTGATGAATCCTTCCTCCTTTAGAGTAGTTTTTGCCCCCATGTTTGAAGTAAGTGCGTTATGGGACTTGGGACAATTTGCATATTATATTGGTGATGAAACCTTTAGGTACTTGCAAATGCAACTGTGGGGTTTTATTATGCAATATATACAAATGTTGGTGAATGTAATATTTACAAGGATGACCACTAGGCATGAGACTGACTTGGACTTTCAATGGCGCTTGTTTATCAGGTTTTCACCGATTGAATGGATTTACTCTTTTTTTTAAAAAATTTATTTTTTTGGTTTCCATATTATCAAGGTGCCTATTTGCTACGTTTTCACCAAGACAACATCTTTTTGAGAATAATTTTTGAATGTTTTTAGCTTTCTTCAGGCTCAATTTTCCACTGTTTTTAATCTTTTCTGCATTTCTGATTTGTTTTCTCTTTTTCTACTTTTCAATGTTTTTGGCATTTTTCAAGATCTCTTTTGACTATGTACAATAAATAGGATTCTCTTTCATCTGATATCTCTGATACTCTTTTTCTCTATCCCTTTCCAATTGCTTTATGTGTAGAACCTTTTCAAGTGTATATTGTTTATTGGCTCTTGCAACTCTTCTCCTTCACAATCAACTAATTTATAGGTGCCTGTCCCAAAAGACAAAGTGATCAAAAAAGGTCCTAACTAGTTTGCTTCCCATTTCCCTTTATTTTCTCTCTCTACTTGATTCTTGGGATTTTCTCGCAACACTAGATCACCTAATTGGAATGCCATCGATTTGATATGCTTGTTATAGTTTCTGGTCATTCGATTCTGATACACTTTTAATTGGTCAAAAGCTTGTTGTTGTTTTTCATCTAATAGCTCTAGTTCATGTAACCTATCAACTCTATAGTCTTCTTCACTTAGTAAACTATGCAATGAGACTCTTAAAGATAGAATTTCTACCTCCAAAGGTAAAATTGCTTATGCTCCATAAACTAGGGAAAATGGTGTAGGTCTTGTTGGCGTTCCAATGCTCATTCTATAAGGCCATAGAGTAGGGTTTATTTGAATGTGCCAATCTCTTCCTGAATTATCCACAGTTCTCTTTAATATTTTTATGATGTTCTTGTTTGTAGCTTATGCTTGTCCATCACCTTGTGGGTAATATATCAAAGATGAGTGATGTACCATATGAAATTTGGTACATAGTTCCTTCAAATCCTTTTTTTTGAAATGTTTTGCATTATTCATTATGATGGCACGAGGAACACCATATCTACAGATTATGTGATTTAATATGAATAAGGATATTTGCTTTCTTGTGGCAGTGGATAAGGGTATGACTTCCACCCATTTGGTAAAATATTCTATTGCAATAATGATAAATTTATGACCATTTGAAGATAGTGGATAAATCATACCTATCAGATTCAAACCCCATTGATAAAAGAGCCAAGGTGTAGTCATAGGATGAAGCTCTTGTGCTATTACGTGGATCAAGTTCCCATGATATTGACATTTACAACAGGTTTTTGCAAAGTGACAAGCGTCCTTTTCCATAGAAGGCCAAAAATATCCTATCTTAAGAAGTTTCTTAGCTAGGGTTAAACCATTTGAATACGACCCACAAATCCCCTCATGAATTTCTTGTAAGGCTATGGTTGATTCCTCTTTCTCTAGACACCTTAAAAGCATTCAATCTAGACTTTTGTGATATAACATGTCAGATATCAAGGTGTAGCGAGAGGCTAATCAGATAAAGCTTTTCTTTTGATTTATGGTTTGGTCTATGGGCAATATTTAGTCTTTCAAGTAGGTGTAAATGGCTCCATACCAAGGTGATTCATGTCCCGCTAGTAAACAAATGGTATGAGGATGGGAAGGGTCAAATGCGGGTTGCTCAACTTCTTCTACCAGGAATTCATATCCGGTGCTTTGATTTGGAATTTGGAGAAGTGATGGCAAAGTAGCCATTGCACCTGCTGCTTTATTCTTATCCCTCGACACTTGCTCAAATGTGATTAGAGTGAAGTATTTCTTAAGATTCTCAATCATTTTCTTGTATGGTATCAACTTATCATATTTAGTTTGATACTCTTCATTGATTTGATTAATAACTAGTTGGGAATCTCCATAGATTTGTAGCTCTGTCACTTTCCATTCTAATGCCAACTTTATGCCGATAACCAATACTTCATACTCAGCTATGTTATTTGTGCATGGGAATAGCAATTTGTATAATTTTGGAATTGTGGACCCTTGAGGAGTAATTAATAGTATCCATGATCCTGACCCATGTTGTGTATAGGAGCCATCAAAATACAATTGCCATGTTTTTGCTTTAACATTAACAATTTCAGAATCTTGAAATTCCACTTGGATTGGATGTTAATCTTGTAAAGGTGACTCTGCCAATTGATCATCTATTACTTATCCTTTCATATATTTTTGGTCCACATACTCTATATCAAATTCACTTAAAACCATGACCCATTTGGCCAATCTTCCATTCAATGTTGTTTTGCTAAGAAGGTATTTCAAAGGATCAATTTTTGTAATGAGTTAGATTTTGTGGGATAACATATAATGGTGTAGTTTTTGGGAAGCAAAAACTATGGCCAAACATGCTCTTTCAATGAAGGTGTAATTCAACTCATACTTCACCAATGTTCTCCTTATGTAGTATATGGCCTTTTCCTTTCCAGCTTCATCCTCTTGAGCCAAGAGTGCTCCTAATGCATGTTCTGTTGCCGAGATATATAAAATTAAGGGTTTGCCTCTGATTGGTGGCATTAATGTTGGAGGATTCACTAGGTACTTCTTTAATAAGGTGAATGCTTCTTCGTATTTCTCATCCCATTTGAACATTGTGTCCTTGTAAAAGAGTTGAGTGAAATTGTGGCACTTTTCTCCTAATTGAGAGATGAAGCTTCTGATAGATTGAATCTTGCCTTGAAGAGATCTCATTTGACTAATATTTTGAGGTGCCCCCATTTCCATGATTTCCTTTACTTTGGCTGGGTCTACCTCTATTCCTTTTACAGAAACTATGTATCCTAGTAGCTTCCCTGATTGTACACCGAATGCACATTTCTTTGGATTTAACCTTTGAATTTCTCCAATCTAGTAAAAATCCTTTCTAAAATGGGTATTTGTTCTTCCCTTGAGTGGGATTTAGCAAGTATATTATCTATATAGTCCTCCATGAACTTTTGCATCATGTCATGAAATATGGTTATCATGGCTCTTTGATAGGTCGCTCCCGCATTCTTGAGACCAAAAGGCATAACATTCCAGGAGAATGTTCCCCATGCGCATGTAAATGTTGTTTTTTCTTGATCCTTAGGTGCTATCTTTATTTGATTATAACCACTAAACCCATCCATAAGCGAGAACATTGAATGTCCTACTGTTAGGTCCACAATGGCATCTATGCTTGGTAGAGGGAAGTCATCTTTTGGACATGAAAGATTAAGATCTCTAAAGTCTGTGCAAATTCTGATGGACTTATCTACCTTGGAAACTGACACAATGTTTGAAATCCACTGGGCATAATCAATGGCTCTTATAAACCCTACTTTTAGCAAATTCTTGAACTCCACTTTCACAAGTAGTGCTATGTGTGGATGCATCTTTCTCAGTTTCTACTTAACTGGTCTTACTCCTTTAATATTCAAATAGTGCATGATTAAATTCGGATCTAGTCCTAGCATATCATCATATGACCATGCAAAATTGATTTTTTTTTCTTTGAAGAATTTGATGAAATCCTTTCTTTCTTCACTAGATAAGGACGCTTCTAGGTGTATGATTCTTGGCTTTGATTCTAACCCAATGTTCACTTTTTTTGTTGGTTCAATTAAGATAGGTGATCTTTCCTTGTAGTGCTCAGGCAAAGTATCCAACCTTTCTTCCTTAGGCGCCTCTTTTGGGTTTTCACCTTTGGAAATGTTTTTTATTTCTTTTTATTTTTGGTTTAATGTTGCCACAATGTGGTTTTCAACATTAGATTCTTTCCATTTTTTATTTTTTTCACTTTTTTCCAAACTGAAAGGTTGAATACTCTCCTTTGTCACTTTTTCCTAATATTCCATGGTAGAAGAAGGCTCAACCGCATTAAGGTATTGGAACACCAAGTTATCATTCAAGAATGTAGGGAGGATGGTAGGTTTGATAGAATCCCATTCAATTAGTTCAAGATAGATAAGGGTTAAGGGATCGATGCTTTGGTTTGGTTTAATGGGGTTTAAGGACATGACCTCATTTGAAGGTTCAAACATTGTATCACTCAAATCTATGATATGTGCTTCTTATAGATGCTCTAGAGAACTAGGATCAAAATATTCCTCACTAGAATCCTCTAGGGTTTCCATTGGGTAAAAATCTCTTGGATTAAACCTAGGGTTAAATTCCTCTATAGTAGGTTTCCAGGATGGTATGTAAGGTTATCCTACCCATTGATTTCCTTCAATTTCCTAACTTGGTACATTATCTAAGACCTCTTGGCTAGAACTTGAAGCTTGATTCTAATTTGATTTTGAGAATTGTTCTTTTCCCTTGTTAGGAGTATAGGTATGGATGACATCAAACTATTTATCTTGACATGAATCACTTGACAATGAGTCCCATTTCCAATTGTTAAAATCCTCATCACTTTGGGAACCTAGTTGTAAAATTTGGTCATAAACCAAGGGATACTTCTTTTGAGTATACCCTTGTTCTAGGTACCCTAATCCAGTCTTTTCTTTACTATCTCTCCATGACATTTCAATAGGTTCTAGTGATCCTTCATTTCTTGTACCTAAAGGCCCTTGTCCTTTTTATCCTATTTTCTACATGATTTGAGAGCCTTTTCCATATTGGTGAGTGGGAATACTTATGTTTTGAATGCACTTTTCATGTGCACTTGATTCCTCATCTTTATATAGCCAATTTAAGATTTCATTATCTTCCTCATCCATGGATGAAGAAGTGATTTCCCTCAAAAAGTGGTCATTGTATTTTTGAGGTAGATTGGATGGTCTTCTGTGGGATTTTGGAGATAAGGGTAGATCCATCATAGATAATGAATATTCACCTACACCTTTCTATTTGATTTGGTATTGATTTTCAAAATTCTTCATCATGTGGTCCATCTTTTGATAATGGGCCTCCTTGGTGTAAACTTGGATAGATCTTGCTTGGTCTTCTTTATGTTCCTCATGAGCATTTTCCTCACTAACCTTTTCTTTTCCTTTAGTCAATGTAGTTAGGTTAGTGGGAACTTGGTAATTTTTAACAACAACACTTTCTTTTTCTTCCTTTTCTTTTTCTTTCAAAGATGGAAGATCTTTTGAACTCTATCCTTGATCTATTCTTTGGGAAATAGACCCTTCTGCATTATGTGGGACTAAGGAGTCATTAATAGGCTTTATGTTATTACAATATTGGAAGGGGTTCGAATCCCCTCTTACCATGAATTCTTGTCCCAGGTAAGGGAATTTAAGGCATTGATGGTAGGTTGAAGGTATGACCTACATTTCATGGATCCATGGCCTTCCTAATAAAATATTTTAAGTCAATTTAAGGTCAAGGACTTGGAAAATGGTCTCCTTTTGCATTGGACCAACTCGGATGGGAAGTACTATAACACCTTTGGAAGCTCTTTCTTCATCATCCTAGGATTTTATGGTTATCTTTTTCTTTGGGTCAATAGCCTCCTCATAAAATCCTAAGGATTTGACCAAGTTTAAGATACAAATATTCAAGCCAGCTCCCCCATCAATGATGACTCTTTTCACTCTATGCTTGTGGATTAGGACCTCTATATGCAAAGGCAGATTTTGCGGGTGGTTTAAAGACATATCATCTTGTTCTGAAAATGATAGACAATGGGGTGCAACAAGATGGCCTACCATGTTTTGTAATTTATCCACATCTAAATTCAAAGGCACATTGGTCTCCACTAGGGCTTTTTCTAGAATCTCCTTATGAGTTGATGAAAGCTTGAGTAATTCTAGAATAGAGATTTGAGCAGGGGTTCTTTGTAATTGATCTACCAAATTATATTTCTTTGAAGATGAAGATAATGTTTGATTTGGTAAGACAATTCTTGGGGTACCTCCTGGTAAGGTAATCTTTGATGCTTTCCCCCTAGTTACAACATTAAATGTTACTTCTTTTGGCTTTTCTTTCTCCACAATCACATTTATGGTGTTTTCATCACTACTTAGAGTATTGATGGTGTTATCATAAGTATGAGAAAAGTTAACGTTCTCATTGCCTCTTTTGTTGTTAAGATTGCTATTTGATGATTTCCATTTTTCATGATTTAGGAAAGAGTTTTTAAAATCTGTATGGTCTTCATTATTTTGAGGTCCTTCTACTTTTATTGTTCCATCATCAATTAGGTCTTGGACAAGATGTTTTAATTTCATGAACTCATTTGTTTTATGTCCTTCGTTGCGATGGTATTCACAATGATGAGAATCATTCCACCAATTGGGCTTGAATTGGGGTTCATATGGCCTTCATTCAGGTAAGGTAATGATTTTATTAGCCACCAAAGTTCTTAATGCATTTTCCAAAGGTTCACCTAAAAGGGTGAATTTTCTCTTTTGATATGTGGAAAAGAATGGTTTAGGTTTATTGAAATTGGAATTATTAAAGGGATTGTTGTTGTTGTTATTATAAGGAGATTTGGTTGTTTGATTGAGATTATACATTGGATTCGACCCGCTCGATAAGTTAAAGGGAGTAGCCTTTAAGTTGTGCACTTCCACAACTCCATCATTCACAAGATTTTTATTATTGTTTTTCAACCATAGTCTTGGTTTGTCATTGTGATTGTTGGCTCCTTTATTATTGTTATAATTAGATAATTTATGATTGTTATTAGTGTTGGTATAGGGTTTATTATCTTTGAATAACTCAATTTCCCCTCTTTTAACCAACACTTCTTCAATTTTGATCCCATTTTTTATAAGCTTTTCAAAAGTAGGGGGACATTGAAGTTGGAGCCTATAATTCATCTCCACATTTAGGTTATTCATAAATATCTCCATTTTTCCTTTTCGGGTATGCTTCGTGGATATCTTGCAAAAACCATTCTCCACCTTTAAAGAAACCCTAGAAAAGATTCACCATCTCATTGTTTAGTGTTGAATAGGTTTATCATGGTGATCTTGTGCTCAATGTTGTAGGAATAGTGAGTCATGAATTTGGAGGCTAATTCCTTGAATGTCTTTATCTCTTGTGCAAGTTTTGAGAACCATTCCATGGCTTGGCCTCCTAAACTTCTTGGAAAAAGTCTCATTAGATAAGTCATGTCATGCATGAATTCGATAATTAGAGCACAAAAATCTCTAAGGTGGTCTTGTGGGTCTGATTTACCCGTATATTTGTCATATTTTGGAAAGACCACATTTATTCAGAAAGGTGCCATAACTAATCTTTTATCAAAAGGAAATGGGCACAAGGCCTCGATGGAAAATGGCTTAGGTTTAGTTTCCTTCTTCATTAGGTCGATTTGTGCTTGGAACATTTTTAGTTGTTTATTCATTGCACCCATCAGATTACCATCTTCCTTATCTTTCTTGAGTTGATCAACGCCATAATCATGTGGAAGTTTGACCCCTGCTTGGGCTAAATTTAGGAAATATCTTTCCCTATCTCTTTCTATTAGTTTGTCCATGACCTCAAGAAATTTGATGTCTTGAGCCACCCTATTGGCTTTATCTTCGAGTGTTTCTTTAGGCCCTTGATTGACATGATTAATGTTTTTATTATTTCCCCCATGGATGTAATTGTGAAATGCAGAGTTTCTATCCATTGGCTCAATTCTCTTTTCAAAAATATTTGGGAGACTATCCCCTTGGTTGTGATTTATAAAAGAGTTTTGAGAGTCAAATTTGGGGACCTCTTTTGTAATTCAAGTGTCATCTTCTTGTAAAGATAACTTTAGTCTATGAGATCATGTAGAAACTGACATTCAACAAAGGTTTGATTTAATATTGTTTTCCCCAAACTTGGTAATTGTTTGTTTTTATGAAGAGATTTAAAAATATAAGATGAATTTTCAAAATGGATATCTCTTACTTGTTGTATGTATTTTTTAGACAAAGCAATCACAAATACACTTGTTCTTTTTAACCCTCTATACAAAAAGTGTTTGAATTTGTAAGGATGTTATCACGGGTTTTTCACGAAAAGCACTTCAAGCAATCTACGTAGTTCACAAGTTGGTTCGTAAACATGGCTTTACAAGGAAAACTTTGCTAATTTAAGAAGGTATTTGATCAAGATTCAATTCAAAATGGACATTAAGTTTTCATCCCCCAAAATTAGGAGGCTTCCCACCATCGATATGTCAGAGTTTTGCGCAATCCCAAAGGGCTACTCAAGGAAGTTCTAAAGCTTAATATCCTTTTGTCACACACCCCATTAAGGATGCATGCATTTCATTTTTATAGTGGGTCATATTTTTGCGGCAAAGGAAAATGTATCCCACTTTGGGATATCCCTCTCACTGACCTCGTTAAGGAAAATATTGGGAGGCGAGCCCATAAAGGTCTAGCATATTTATGTGAAAGTGATAAAATGGAATTAAGAGATAGGTTTTGAGAGTTTGATTCACCAAAAAGGTGAAGAACATATCCCTATCTATTCTTGCTTCCCAAACACTATTAACAATGTTCAATTTCCAAAACCCACTAACTAATGGGAATTGAGTATTTCCACTCTTTTCCACAAACAAGGGGTTGTTTGATTTAGTGCTTGAATTTATCCTTTAAGATATTTACTTACTAGATTTCAACAAAAATCACAAGGCCACAATTTAAAGAAAAATTGACCAAGTTTAGGCTTACCTTCAATCAAAGCTAGCAAAGGCTAGGGGCATTTTTTATGATTTTTCCATGATTTAGACTCACCTAGTGGCGATCGTTCCTTCCTTTTTGCCTCTCCTCCAACAAGTTAGTCAACACAAAAAGCAAAATGAAAAAAAATAAGAATAAAATTGAAATTTAACCTTATTTATCAAATTTGAAACAAATTGATTAAGGCAAGTAAATCCAATTTAATGAGACAAATTTAGATTTGTAGGCTTCTACAATCTTCAAATATTTTTCATATACCTCAGTTTCTTGTTGTGAGTTCTCCAAAACCAGCTTGATATGTGCTATGTTCTCCTCTTTGATCCTTTTAGCCAATTCTTTTCCTTCACTATTGAATCTAGTCTCTGGCTTTTTGACTTTTTTTTATGACCAGTCATCTTGCAAACAAAAAAATCATTTTCCGAATGTTAGACTCTAGAAATTTGCAATTTAATCAAAAGCGCAACATAACTAATTGAAAGTAATGCTAAAATATTTAATGGGGCTGTTAAAACTTTTAAATGCATTGCAGGAAAAGTTTAAAAGTGCAGAAACATAAATTGGATGTGTTGTTTTAATAAGCAAAGGCACATAGAGAAATGATCAAACACGCTACAAAAAAATTGAATGCGCTCTAGAGTCAAGGCACACGCGCTGAAAGAAGGATATACACGAAGAAAGAAGGTTTAAACGCACTAAAATCCTATGCAAAGGTGCACAATTTTGCCATAGAAGTGTTGATTTAGATATTGTACACACTGCAGGAATAGGTGTACGCACTGCAGAAATTGGTAAAAGCACTAAAAAACCTGCTAAATAAAGAACAAAACAAGGATTTGCAAGAAAAATTCAATTTCTCCAAAATTAAAATTAATGAGGCCTAGTGCCCCCACAATGGGCGCCATTTTGTGTACTAGGATAAGTACCTTCATAGGGTTAGTTTCATCAAATAACTTGAAATAATAATTAAATTACCACAACTAGAAATCTAAATAAGCAAGATAAATGACAAATGAGCACTTTATGACTCTCTAATTAGTGATGCTAATGAACAACTCTCAACAAGCTTCCATTAGTGACAGTCCTAATATGAGAAAATATGATAAACAAAGCCAAAACAATTAATTCCAAAAGAAATTGGTCTAATTAGCTCCTAGATTTGCCTTTCTAGCTTAAAATTGCAAGAGGTTTGATGCAATTCAAATAATTATGGATGATTTGTGCTTCAATTATGCGTTGCTTTTTATAGATTTTGGTAAGGGTAGGGGGTGGAGTTGATTTGATCATGGTTTGATTAGGGTTAACTTCATGGTTCCTCCTTTGGAGACCATTTAAATATTTTGTCCTCAAAGCTTGGGACAAGAGGAAAAAATGGGTGGACAAGATTCTTTCTCCTCATGTGTGATGGAGATTTGATGTAAGCTTGATCCATGTGAGCTTGGTTCTCAAATCCTATTGGTTGATGTATTTTCCTCCCATTTGGTGGTTGAGGGAAAATATGATTTAATTAATTGAATTTAATTAATATGCTTAGCCATGTGTACCCCTTGAATGGGTTGATTTGATTTAAATTAAGTATGCAATTAATTAGATTAATTACACAATTTATTGATTTATCATGATTTTTTTGTTTCAAAATTGATTTTATGGCTTTTGATTTTCAATTAAATTTGGAGTTTGGCTTAATTGCAATTTAACTTTGATTTTAGGTTGATTTGATTTAATTGCTTTGATTTTTGCCTTAGTTTCTCACTTAATTATTCTTGTCCATTTTCAGGTGATTATAGCTACAAGTTTCTTGGATCTTTCCTAATTATCTCTAGGATTTTTCTTCTTAATGGTCTTTTCCTTTTGCTCACAAGATGGCTAAGTTGATACCATGTTTTTTGGCTTCTCATCTAATTTGGAGGATTTGGAAAGAGAAAAATTATAGGATCTTTAGAGATGCCTATTCTAATTCTTTGGTCCTTGGTGCGAAGCTCATTAGGGTATCATCAAGAATGTGCACTCTTCTTGTAATCAATGTTCATCTATTTTGGAAAGATAGGAAAGTGATTAGTAGCTGGAATTTTTTAGCAATAATGAAGGATAATGCCAGTTAGAGAGATGGGGTTGTGTGGAATTCTCCTAAAGGATAACTTTGAAGGGGCAACTAAAGGTAACCCTGGCATGGTGGGTTGTGGTGGAATCCTTAGAGATTTTTATTGTAGATGCATTGTCTTCATGGCCTCTCCGATTGGTGTCTAGACTAGCCATGTGGCGTAAGCTATGGATACTCTTCAAATTTTTAAGGTGGCGGTGGAAAAAGGTTGTAATAGACTATGGCTTGAGGGAGATTCGATGAACATTATTAACTATATAAAGGGTTGTAACAAACCATCATGGACTATAAGACATATAATGGAGCATATTAATGATTTTTTAAGTAGGTTGGCGGAGATCCACGTCACCAATGCTTACCAAGAAATTTATGCAGTTGCTGACAACCTAGCCAACTTGGGTGTCTGACATGATGACATCATTATTTGACAAGGTGAAATTGGTTTAAATAAGGAAACTATTAACCTTATAAGTTATGAGAAGATCTATCATCATCTCAAAATGGTATGAAGCTATGATGAAAAGGATAGTTAATCTCATTTTATGTAGTATGAGTGCCTTCATTTCTTGGAAAGGGAAGAGAGGCATTAATTTGGTTTTTAATTCGCAAGCTTCTTGGGTCATTTTATCTCTTGTTGGCCTTGTGTGTTTTCCTCTATTTTTTGAGTGTCTTATTTTTTGTGTTGATAGCTCTGTCAAGCATTGTTGCCCTTAGAATTCTGGCTCTTGGATTATAGCCATGGGAGGAGATTTAAAAAGAGAAGAGCCAAGTGTCTGCAAGTGGAAGAAGGAGGCCATTGTGTGGAAGAAACTAAAAGAAGGAGGTGTCACTCCTTATCTAGAGAGACTTCATGGTTTTGATAAAGATATTTCCAAATCTTTCACGAACAGTTGGGATGAAGGTAAAGTTTCTATTTGTAGAAAGTCCTTTACTGTTACCGAGGAGATTATTTCTGAGATTATTAGTCTTGAGCAATCTGGTGTTAAGTATTATAGGGGACACAAAGAAGCTCAAGCTACTGCCCTCAGTTTCCCTAAAACCCCTGAGGATAAATCTCTCCTTGTTAAAGAGAAAGAGGATTTTTATAGCATTAAAAATATTAAGCTTCTTAGGTCCAAAATTCTCAAAGCCATTATGCAATATTTCATGCTTGAAGGTAGTTTCACTAGTGTGTATAATTTTCATTTTGTTCTTGTCAACCATTTTTAGTACCAGAAGAAGGTTTCATTTCCTTACCTTCTCCTCAAGTCTCTGGATACTAGCATTTTGGATAATAGGAGTTATCCTAATACTAAATCTATTCTTAATGATGGTTTGATTTTTCTCAATCATGATTATGCTAAATTTAAGCTTCCAGAGCCCATTCCTAAGTATGTGTAGGATACCAAAGGAAAGAGAGCTATCTATGGGATTCAAATGGAGTCTCCCAAGAAGAAGAAGCACAAGGTGGATAAAGCTCCTAAAATTGACAAAATAAAAGTTTCTCTACTTTTGACTGAGGATAAACGCATGGATATTGATGATGAGATGGAAGGGAAGGTTGAGAAATCTAATGTCAAGGATGGGTAAAAGTAGGGTGCTTCTGCTGCTCAGTCATCTGACATTGATAGTGAAGATACCCTAAGTGTCAAGTATGGGGAAATGGATACTGACAAGTGTGATGATAATCCAAATACATGTGCTAGAGGTGGAGATGACAATTTGGTTATTGGTGATAATATTGAAATTGTTCCTGTTGATAATGTGCCTTTACAGGAGGATCATGTTCAGGTTTCTAGTTTGGATAATAAATATTTGGGTAGCTCTGAAGATCCTCAGTTTGATTTGCATGGTTAGGAAACAAGGGTTAGGCTTAATCATGAGGATGATATGAGAGAGGATGGAAAGGCCTCTCTCGATGTGCAGACTGAGGTGGGGGCAGTTTTTGTCAATCAGAGTATTTGAGCCCTTATTGATTATGAGGACTTTGCTCTGATTGGTAATCATCCTTCCCCTATGATTTCTACTAATATGGATATGTCTGTTATGGTCAAAGAGGTTTTAAAAGATGGTGACAAGATTGATTAGGAGCATGAGAATAAAGAGCCAGATAATTAGAAAGAGGTGAAAGGTTTCTTTCTTCTATTAGGGCTCGGTCTGACCTTGACCTCTAGACTACCTGGCCTACAATGAGATTAAGGAATTTAATTTGAGGTATGCCAAGCTGGAGGAAAGGGTTGATAATGTCTCTATGCTTCAGACTAAAGATGGTAAGAAGACTATTGGTGAGATTAGTGAGAGGGCTCCTAGGGATGACCAAACCCTTTTGGAGAAGTTGGATACTAGGATTAATACTATTGTTAATTTCTGGATGTAGACTACCTCTAGTCACCTTCTGAGAGTTGAGGAGACCCTTAACCGCCTGATGAAGTAGAGATTTGAAGGAATGGAGGTTACTATGAAGAATTTTAAGGTGCTACTAGACCTGCTGGAAGGAAATAAGGGTAGTTTAGTTGTTAATATTATCAATGATATTGAAGAATTTTTGGCCCTTGCTAAAGGTCCTGGATCTAGAACCTGTGCGAGCATTGGAAAGAAAATGGGTGTTCATCCCAAGGAGATTGTTAACTTGAGGGAGTCTATCCATAAGATGATAAAGCTGAAGGATGACACTGTTGATTATATGAATCAACATGGATAATTATGGGCAACTATTTTCTTGTGCTAGCTTTCTGTTTTGGGCCTTTTTTGTTGTCCTAGTCTTTTTGGTCTGCTTTGCTGGAGGTTTCCCTATTTTGGCCTCTCATCCCTCCAGTTGTTCCATTTTATTTTCTGCTTTTTCTTCCCAACTTTATGGTTGATGTAAAGGGTTTCAAGGCCCCTTCAAAACCTTCTTTTACCATAATAAAAAATATTGAACTTCATAAATTCAAACTGAAACTAAAATAATATATTCTTTTGAAAAATTTAAGGTAACAATTAACAACATTATTACAAATTTGGAACTAAAACATTTTACCCATTTTATAATACACAAATCTGCTCAATAAAACAACACAAATTTTCTTTTTGAAAACAAAATGCATACCTAAAACTTTCCTCAATTCAATTATATTCCAATTTAAATCACACTTTTACATTTAACATATAGATATACAATCTTTTTCTCAAAACCTCACAATGCAAATATACACACTTGTTATTCCATTTTGCAAATGGACTTTACAAAAGAAGTATTCACATGAAAATTTTCTCTCCTTTCAAATGAACCAAAGATCTTCCATGAACCACTCAAATTCCAAAATCTTAAGAATATCTTCAAATGTACATCCAAGCAAACCTACAATTTAAAAACAATCAAAACTTGACCATGGAGGCTCACCTCCCAACCTAGGCCTTTAAAAGGCTACCCCTGAGCTTGGGGAACCAAGAATTGATGGTTGAAAAATATTTTCAAGACACACACTCACAACAAACAACTACACTAAACACCCAAATCCCATGGTTTGCACAAAGGATCTCTTTGGATCCATAAAAAGGGGGTGGAGGTGGAAATGTACCCAAATAGGAGAAGCCATAAACAAAGAATTTACATAAAAAGCAATACCTTCACAAGGCTCAATTTCACATCCCTATTTTCCACTTCACATTCAAAAATTTCTCCCCTTATAGCCCCCAAAGGTGTAGAACAATGGTAACATGGAGCTCATACTTCCATTCCATATCCCTTTCCCCCAAGAGGAAAGACTCTACACTAATTGGGCATTCCCAAAATACCCTCACCCTCGAGGCTCTCTTCCCTCCCAAGGGTGAGTATATACCCTTTCACACCCAAAACATACATGAAAATCACAAGAATAAAGTAAGAAATCCATGAACAAAATTTGAAATGATCACAATAAACATACTACATGAAATTTACAACACAAAATATAGAAACATAACAAAATACATAGTCTTCCATGATAGAAGCACCAACCTTGCTCCAAGAAATATGGAAAAATGAAGTTGAAGATGATATTTATCCCTTCCTTATCTTTTCTCCCTTGGCCAAATCTCTCAACTCTCACAAACTCAAACTAGAAGTCTCCAAAAATGGAGAGTGGGCAATCAACCCCAAAAATCCTCCTAAATTTTGCTAAAAGGGAGACCTCCACCAAATTCCTACCTACCAAATTAATGAGAAGGGACTTCTTGAAATCATTATCTTCCATTTTGTCCCCCTTTTCAAAATGAGAGGAAAACCAAGAAATATGGAGAAGGGATGGATTTGAATCACTTTCCAAATTTGTCACTCCCTATGAAGGCACTTTTTAAGAGGCCATAGTTAGGCTTTGGGAACTATAATGGTAAAAAAAAAACCCCTAACCAAAAGTATACCTATAGGGATAGCTAATTTTAATCCTAACCACTCCCTAGGGTTCCATATAACCTCCCAAAAACCCACTTGAAGTTTACGTACGAATTTCATGATGGGACCCCTCTCTTGGTTTCCTAAACAAGTAACCCTAGCATGGAAACACTACATGGTAACTCTAGGGTAAGTTTATAATCCCACTAACTCACCTGGGTGTGCCAACTCACATGTACAACTGTCAATTGACAAAACATAAAACACATCACTTTACTTTACATTACACATGACATGACTAATGGATAATTCCATATTTACAATTTACAAAATTACATTACACCCACATATACAAAATTATAATTTACAAAAATAAATTACATCCATACATCACATTTACTAAATAGAAACACATAACAATGAGGTTCTTTCTCTTTGTAGAGTTAACCTTGTCCTTTACAATTTTCACATAGATCCATCCTTGATTCTCCACATTTAGAACCATGGTCAATTTCTTGCACACTCGATCAGAATATCAATAGCTCAAGAATAAACCATATATATAAAACAAATACAAAATCCATGATAATATTTTAACACTTATTCATTAGCAAACTTGCATTTCAAAATTTTGTCATAATTCTAAACACATGAAATTCCATTCTTTCTAAATGCAGTTTATGTATTTCTAAATTCTACTTTATCAAGTAACCCTAAATCATTTGTAGACTGAATTCATAAGACAAATTGACATCCTATTCATTTCAATTCCTATTTCATAAGTCAATGTGAATCAAAACATAAGATTCAGAATTGAGTTATCCATCTATAACATATCATCAAGATCAATCAAACATAAGCATATAGAAGTATATCTAACATCATCATCCACATAACTATATAAAAATCATCACATAATATCCAATGATATGAATTCACTATGAAAATAAGTCCAATGTATCAAAATAGTGTAACATCATGATAGTCAAAGTATGAAAATGTCAGTTGTGCCAAGATAGGTCAGGGTAGGACCTCATAGTTTATCTTGAAAGAAGAACACCTAGTTTTGAAGATAGAGAATATGGAAAATGTAACGCCCATTGATTATCTTAGTGTATGTAATCTTAGATATATGTAATGCCCAAAAAGTAGAGCAAAACAAAACTACAATTTTTTTTCTAAAACCTACTACTAACTACTAGGACACACACAAATGCAACTATACTAGTTAGAGTGTAACACAAACTAGCACAAGTTAGATAGGATTAAGAGAAAACTCTGGACTCAGTTGACTAGGGTTGACCCAAGTTTGTAAAAGGACTCAAACCCTATCGTTAACTAAAGTAGTAAAAGTTACAGTACTATCACAAGTTGCTATGTTCACGCAAAATGATACATAGGTATACAAATAACTAAAATAGATTAAGTGTCCAAGGTCAACTCAAGGGTCCTACCAAAAGAAGGTTGACCACTTTTGATCAAGTTTGACTAAAAGTCAAACTATGTAGAGTAGCTTGCTAAGCTATCCTACAGGGATCCCTAAGCTACATGCTTTGACCAGGCACACAAATCAAGATAGTTGACTAAAGTCAACTAGAGTTGACCAAAAAGTCAACCATGCACCAATAGACATGAAATAAGGATCTAAGGGTTTATTACTCAAGAAAAGCCTATGCACACAAATTAAGGTGATTGACCTCAGTTTGACTAAGGGTTGACCAAAAGTCAACCATGCAAGGAAATGGTCAATGATACCATTAAGGCCAAATTGACTCTAGATGTGATGATAAGGAGTCGATTATAACACCCTATCATTTGATATGTTCATACTTCGAGGTAGGGCACTTGACAAGGTTAGGGTCCAGTGGGATTGCTATGATGAGGTTACAACTTCTTGGGAGGATGCAACACAAATGATATCGCAGTACCCTCACCTCTTCAATGAACTCCAAGAGGAAGTTATGCCTAGAGGGGGTGGATGTGAGACCTACCTTGGACCGACATAGTTTTACTCTTTTACTTTCTATGCTTTTAGTGTTATTACTTGGACATACTTTGGCTACTGAGACACTTATGTATTTGAGGATTTGTTGAGTCCTATGTTATATGTTTGGTACCTAGTTATGTAATTAGGGTACACTCGAGATACTTTATGTTTTGATTCAGTTTCAGTTTATGATGATGTCATATATGGGAATAATTGTGTTGAATGCAATTGCGATGAAAATTGGTTTAGGAAACTGATGATATGTTTATTTAATTCAAATACAAACATAGTTTATATATGATGTAGTATTGATGATGTATTATGTTTTTATATGATGTTATTTTGGGCCTACTGATGTGTGCAATGAGTGTGCAAGGATAGTTGACCATGGAACTAAATCAGGGACCCAGAATTGGAACCTATGTTATTTTGTGAATTCCAAGATCCCGTTTGTATAAATAAATATGGACCTCATCGTATAAGTTGTTTATTCATGAATTTATTTTTTATGTGTGTATTTAATTCAATTAAAGTAAATGTGATTAAGCCATATCATTTGTTTATTTTAATTGTGCCAATTTTGGCAATTGTTGTAATTAAGTGTTGGCATGGCTAGTTATGCGTACCATGATTAAGTGTAGGGTTAACTAGGGGTTACCTTAGTGTAGTACCCAAGCCTACCCTAGGTTGGGAAGTTTCTTGATGGTCAAATTGACTTAGAAATCCGTGGGTAAACTTTAGGTGGGGTTTAGGAGGGTCTTTTAGGCTCCCATAAGGTAACCAGGGTCAATTTTAGCTACCTAGGTTGGTACCCTAGGGGTTAGGGGTCATTTTCAACCCATTAAGAGCCTTTAAATACATGTATTAATCTCCTAAAGTCTTCCTTTTGTAGTTGTGTTTTTCTCTACTTTTTGGACATTATAGTAATTTTAGTAACAATAGATAGGAGGAGCATTGCTTGTAATTAGGAGAGACTATGGCTCGCATGTTATAGTTGAAACTACATTTTTTCAATTGATGAAAAAACTATTGATTGCAAAATATTAATCCAAAAAATCACTCTCACATTCATTTCCTCTTCTTCGGGTGTGGCTACAAAAGATGATTGAATGCCTAATCTAAATAATAAATCTACAAAACTCAACTCCAAAAAAGTTTCATCAATTTGATTTTTTGATTCTTTAAGAATCATTTGAGCATTGTTCAAGGAATATGTAGCAACCTTAAGATCATAGGTACGCTTATCCACTTCTTCTTTCCTTCTTAAAGCATCAACATACATCTCATTAAGATAGAGGAGATGATCTTTATCAACAAGAAGGTGTGAGAAATTTGATTTCATCGCCATTGCAACTTCTCTAAGATCCCGCAAATCTGCAAGTGATAGCTCTCCCTCTTGTGCTCTCCACAAATGACTTGACATCATGTTGTAGACACCTAAAATTGACCTATCACCTATACATGACAATTTTACTAGTATTCCTCTTAATTTTAGGTTCTAGATCTCTAATTTTCCATAATCTATAATGGTGAACCCAACTTGAAGCACAAAATGTTTTTGATATTCTTTTTATTTTTATTTTTTGTGCAACTACAAGTTCATACAATGCAACCACACTTTATTTGACGCAAGCATTCCATCCATTCAACACAATATTAAGACCTAAACAACACAACTAAGCTTAAAACTATGCATCTACCTATCAAATTTGATACATCTCTCTGATTAATGTGTCTCATCTACTTTTTGTTTAGTAGTCTTATTTTATCATTTTTTTATCTTCTCTAAGTTATTTTGGTTGTTGATTATAGGTTTATTTGATGTCATTTTTAATTATCCTATAGTATTTTATGTCCTACATATTAGATTATTTATTTTGATGCCATAATTTTTACAATTCATATTTTAAGTTATCTCTTCCTATAAAGGTTCATTTGATATAGGTGACATAATATTTCATTGCAAGTGACTTTTAAATATCACAATTGTTAGAATAACTAAGAGGGGGGTGAATTAGTTATCCAGTGTCCCAAAACAAAATGTATAATCCAAAACTTCTCCAATTTCTGCTCGTCGGTAAACACTAAATACTTTCACTGTCTATGCTTTTACCGATTATCAGTCTAATGTTGTAACAGTTACCGATCAAATCTAACATGTAACATGCAAAGAATGATAACAAACAAATATCACAATCAACACATAACATAAGAGATTTAACGTGGAAACCCTGTAAAGGGAAAAACCACCTGGGACTGGCAACCCAAAAATTGTTCACTCTTCTGAAGTGAGGTCGGTTAAGACCCAACCCTGTTAAAGGTTACAAACACACTGTTAGGTGTGACCTTGTTAGAGGATTTTAGACTAGAAGTTATCATCCAACCAGCATTCACTATGGGGTTGACAGGATAACAATGTTCATTCTATGAATGAAACATCATAAGACTTTCAGAGTCCACTCGGTTAAGAGATTTTGACTGTATACAATGGTTAAATATGTAACAGTAAATGACCTGCCCTAATACAACTTCAATTGCAGATTATAGATTAATGTTTAGTTCATACAAATCTTTCTGATCAATAATTCACTTCAGATTCAATATTGTATCAACTTACTATCCGTCGATAATTGCTCTCTATAGCTCGGTAATTGTTCTATAGCTCGGTTCTTCCTAACCAGTATGATCAGAATGCATGAAGCCTTGTTCATGTGATAATCCTGCAGCTTCTTCTTCTTCCGGCATCTTTCATAAAGAAATTTTGTTCTCTTATATAGACTAGTAAATCATTTTCTTCTCCACCATCAGATTTTGCCGCTTAACCACATTCATAGATTTTGCCGCTTCAAACTTTCTCGATACTTTTGTCAATAACACATTTCAATCTTCTCCATTAGATCTTCCTTGAATTTTGTCAGCCTTCGATCTATGTAACAAATATTATCTGTTACCTTGATGTTATACTCTTGCTAGCTCATCAATCTTATCAGCTAAACTAATCATTTAATACATTATGTTCTACTTGGTTAACAAAGAAATGCGTCGGTGAACACTACTCAGTTACTACTACGATCAGTATACACTACACTTCATCGGTGTATACTAGAAATGTTTCATTTACTGACAACACTACTTTGTGTCTTTCAACTCTATACTTCATCATAGATGAATGCAACATAATAAAGTCAATATCATCAAGTCATAGACTCATCAATAAGTTACTCAATGTGTTCCTTATCCTCATTTGTCATGTACATCTTTCCTCATGTAGATTTCTCTGTTCTTCATCTCTTTCACCTTTCTTCAGATGTCTCGGTATAGTAGCTTACAAGATAAGTGATGTCAAACTAGTTGACATCAATGACAACATAATACTGATTTAATCATATTACATATCTAATCAGCAACTCCTCAGTGATCTTTAATCACAGATTCTTCAATCAGATTCCAAATCAGTTGTATTCCAACAATCTCTCCCTTTGGCATTGATGGCAACTTAAGTAATATGAAATGTACCATACACATACCAAACATATATTCTACAACTTAGTGAACAAAATGCTATAAGTCGAATAGACTTAATATGTTTAATCACTACGTTACTAAGTAGCATTAAATAATACAGCTTTACCATTCTGCAGTTGTGATCTTTTCAGTTCTCCTGTTCCTACTTCTGTTCTCTGTAACCGATCTTCAATACTCTGTCTCATTCAGATTGTCTCTCCCTTAGATAATTCTCATCGGTGCTTGTTCCTTTTCATATCTTCTTTATCTCTCCCCTTTTAATGTTTATCTCTTCCATTTTAATGTTTATCTCTTCTTTTTTCATTTCATATTGTATATCTCTACCTTTGACAGCAATGCCAAATAAACAAATAAACAAACAATTATGTATTCCTCTGTATCTCTAAATAATGATATTCCAATCGGTTCAAGTTCTCAAACTTAATCACTACCTTGAACATGATTCAAAATGTGAACTATGCTACATCAACATGAATGATTTTCTAATAAAAGTAGGCTGATGCAACAACGAGCTCACCTTAGTGACCGATAGACAGGGGACAGACCCCAAGTCTAGTCCTCAAGTATTCAAATGTGTCCTTCGGTAGGGGTTTTGTAAAAATATCTGCAAGTTGTTCTTTAGATGTAACAAATTCTAACTTTAATTGCTTCTCTTGCACTTGTTCTCTTAAGTAATGATACTTAATAGATATATGCTTTGTCTTAGAGTGCATCACAAGATTTTTTGAAATATTAATAGCACTAGTGTTGTCACAATATATAATCACTGGGTCAGTGATTACCTCATTCATTCCTTCCAACACTTGTTTGATATATGCAATTTTTGAACAGTTAGTAGCAGCAGCAACATATTCTACTTTAGCTGTAGACTGAGAAATACAAGCCTGCTTTTTACTTGTCCATGTTACAAGTCTTTCACCAAAGAAAAATGCTCCTCCGGTGGTGCTTTTTTCTATCATCCACATTTCCAGCCCAATCAACATTGGTGTAGACTTTCAGTTCAAACTTCCCTTCCTTAGGATACCATAATCCAAAATTCTCTATTTTCTTCAAGTATCTTAAGATCCCTTTTGTAGCTATCATGTGTGATTCTCTAGGATTAGGAGAAAATCTTGCAACAATTCCCATAGCATGTGCTATATCTGGTCTACTATGAACTACATTCATTAACTTACCAATCATGGATCGATAGAGTGTCTGGTTTACCTCTGTAGTTTCATCCTCCTTTGTCAATTTGCATCCAATAGCCATCGGTGTTCCTACAGGTTTAGCATCTTCCATGCGAAATGTCTTTAGTAATTCCTTTATGTATTTAGATTGTGTGATGAATATCTCATCACTCTGCTGAATCACTTATAGTCCAAAATCTCTCCAAACATAGACATTTCAAATTCCTTTTTCATTTCATTAGCAAATGCCTTGCAGACAAGATCTGAGCCTCCAAAGATAATGTCATCAACAAATATTTCAAAAATGATAATAGTATCATCAGTATCACCTTTCACATACAGATTGTTGTTTTCACTTGTTCTAACAAATCCAATACTTAACAAGTAAGTATGCAGTCTTTCATACCATGCTGTCAGTGCTTGCTTCAAACCATATGAAGCTTTATGTAATCTACATACCATGTGTTTATGGTCGGGATCAACAAATCCTTCAGGTTGTTCAATGTAAACCTCTTCTTCAAGTATACCATTCAAAAATGTTGACTTCACATCCATTTGATAGACTTTGAATTTCTTATGTGCAGCATATGCAAGTAGCATTCTAACTCCTTCTAATCTAGCAATAGGTGAAAATGTTTCACCATAGTCAATGCCTTCTTCCTATGCATATCCCTTGCATACCAATCTAGCTTTATTTCTTGTGACTTCACCATTTTCATTCAATTTATTCCTGTATATTCACTTAGTACCGATAACATTTTTATCTTTTGGTCGGGGTACTAGGGACCAGGTTTTGTTCTTCTCTATTTTCTCTATTTATTCCTTCATTGCATTAACCCATTCTTCAGTCTCTAATGCAAATTTCACAGTTTTAGGTTCAAATTCACAAATTAAACATGTACCTTGTCTTGTTTTGCTTCTAGTTTGCATTCCAGCATGTCTGTCTCCAATGATTTGTGTCTCAGGATGATGTCTTCTGACAAAACTAGCCAAAAATTGGTTTCTCCTTTCTTGCTCATCCTGCTTAGGGTCATTATCTTGCTCGGTAGCTCCATCTTGTTCCTCGGTTTGTGTTGTCTGTTGTCCTGCATTATTTCCTTGCTAACCAGTTGACACAGTTTGTGGTGTCGGTAGATACTTTGGATGTTCAATATAAGTGAATCTACCATAGTCTTTCAGTTCCTTTGTACTTTCCTCTATGTACTTGTCATCAAAATCATCAACACGAACATTAGTACTTTCAACTATCTTATTTGTAGCCTTATTCAAACATTTATATGCTTTACTTGTAGTGGAATATCCTAGAAATATTCCTTCATCTCCTTTAGAATCAAATTTTCCATTTCTCTCATCTTTCAAAATAAAGCATTTACTTCCAAAATTTTTGAAATAACTTACAGTAGGTTTGTGTCCAAACCATAGTTCATAAGGTGTTCGGTTGGAGTCCTTCAGTTGTACTCGGTTAAGAACATACACTGTTGTACTGACAACTTCCCTCCAATATGTTTGAGAAACATTCTTCTATATCATCAATGTTCTAGCACAGTCAATTATAGACCTGTTCCTCCTTTCAGCAATGTCATTTTGCTGAGGTGTCCTTGGTGCAGATATCTGCCTTTTGATTCCATGCTCATTACAAAAATTAGTAAATTCATCAGAGATAAATTCACCTCCTTTATCAGATCTTAAAATTTTTATTTCATTTCTAGTTTCTTTCTCTACCTTAGCTTTATACCACTTAAACATTTTGAAAGCTTCAGATTTCTCTTTCATGGACATAACATTCATCAGTCTAGTATAATCATCAACAAAAAGAATAAAATATCTATCACCAGAATAGCTTTGAGTTCTCATAGGACCACATAGGTCGGTATGAACCAACTCAAGTATCTTCTTTGTTGAATAGTCTTTGCTTTTAAAATTGGACTTAGTCATCTTACCTTTCTGACATTCATGGCACATGGCATGATCAGGTTTTGTCAAGTTAGGCAATCCTCTAACTCTTTTCTTTCTACTAATCTTGATCATGTTGTCAAAGTTCACATGGCATAATCTTCTATGCCACAACCAAGCATCTTCATCCTTTATTAACAAACAAGAAGATTGATCCATATCAAGATAGAATAGATTACCTCTGGAGTGTGTACCAGTTCTGACAAGTCTTCCTCCATCATCATAGATTTTCACCTTTTTGCTCTCAAAAGCCAATCGGTGGCCTGAATTGTTCAGCTGAGCCACACTTAACAAATTATAGTTTAATCCATCTACCCAATATGCATTTTCACATTGTAATCTGTCATTGACCATTAGTGAGCCTTTACCTCTTACCATACAAGGTGCATCATTTCCCATTCTCACAGATCCTCCATTTTATTCAACAAGATGATCAAACTTCTCTACATCACCGATCATATGATGTGTACAACCACTGTCTATGATCCATGTATCATTTTTGCTTACTTTAGAGATCAGTGTTGTCTCTTCATGTTTCTCTTCTTCTTCTGAGTCATCTTTCATAGCAACAAATACAACTTCTATATCATCATTAGAATCATATTCAATTTCAATATCTTCGGCTATGTAACATACCTTTTTGCCTTTTTCATCTTAGTTGTCTCTATTGTAGTGTCGGTAGCCTCTATTGACTCTTCTCCCATAGCTTCCTTCAGATTGGTCTTTGGATCTATCATCATCTTTCTTCTATGGACATCTAGCAGCAATGTGACCGACTTCTTTACAATTAAAGCATGCTAAAGGTAGCTTACCTCTATACCTTCCTTTTCCTTTGGGCAATCTTCTGGCCATAAGTGCTTCAAGCTCATCAAGTTCATCATCGGTATTGTCATCACTATCACAATTCTTATTATTCCTACTAGACTTTCCAATCTTCAAAGAAGACATGAAAGCAGATTCAATAGAAGGAACAACACTATTATCAAAATTGTTTAATTCAAAGGTTGTAAGTTTACCAATCAGAGTGTCAAGAGTAAGGATGGATGTAGCTCTTGTTTCATGAATTGCAGAAATCCTGATTGCATAAACTGGTAGAAAAGTTTTGAGAATCTTCCTTATCACTATTTCATCATCCATCACTCCATCAGATGCTCTAATATCATGTACCACCTCTTTGAGTCTATTTGAATATTGGACAATGTTTTCACCTTCTTTCATTCTCATATCATCAAATCTGCCTCTCAGACTTTCAGCTCGGGCTCTTTTGACATTCAGATCTCCACTGTATATTTGTGCTAATTTATCCCACATTCCTTTGGTAGTCATGCATGTCTTGATATCTTTAAATTTAGCATTCGTATAGGCAACATCAAGTTCCATCATAGTGACATTGTGTTCATGCTTGTCCTTCAATTGATCAAGAGTTAAGGGACCAGTGGGCGGTTGCATGTAGCCATTCTCCATCAGCTCTACTGCAGAGTTCCCAATTCTAGATATGTGCAGCTTCATTCTTCTTTTCCATACTGCAAAGTTCTCTTTGTTCAGTTTCGGTACTTCCCTCTTATACATCTTGAGACCTTTATGCTTAAGTCCTTAAAACTCTATTCCAAGCAACTAGTGCTCTGATACCAATTGTTAGAATAACTGAGAGAGGGGTGAATCAATTATCTAGTGTCCCAAAAAAAAATGTATAATCCAAAATAACTTCTCCAATTTTTGCTCGTTGGTAAACACTAAATACTTTCACTGTCTATGCTTTTACCAATTACCAGTCTAATGCTGTAACAGTTATCGATCAAATCTAACATGTAACATGCAAAGAATGATAACAAACAAATATCACAATCAACACATAACACAAGAGATTTAACATGGAAACCCTGTAAAGGGAAAAACCACCTGGGATCAACAACCCAAAAATTGTTCACTCTTCTAAAGTGAGGTCGGTTAAGACCCAACCCTGTTAAAGGTTACAAACACACTGTTAGGTGTGACCTTGTTAGAGTATTTTAGACTAGAATTTATCGTCCAACCAGCATTCACTATGGGGTTGACAGGATAATAATGTTCATTCTATGAATGAAACATCATAAGACTTTCAGAGTCCACTCGGTTAAGAGATTTTGACTATATACAATGGTTAAATATGTAACACTAAATGATCTGCCCTAATACAACTTCAATTGCAGATTACAGATCAATGTTTAGTTCATACAAATCCTTTTGATCAATAATTCACTTCAGATTCAATACTGTATCAACTTACTGTCCATTGGTAATTGCTCTCTGTAGCTCGATAATTTTTCTACAGCTCGGTTCTTCCTAACCAGTATGATCAGAATGCATGAAGCCTTGTTCATGCGATAATCCTGTATCTTCTTCTTCTTCCGGCATCTTTCATAAAGAAATTATGTTCTCTTATATAGATGAGTAAATCATTTTCTTCTCCACCATCAGATTTTGCCGCTTAACCACATTCATAGATTTTGCCGCTTCAAACTTTCTCGGTACTCATGTCAATAACACATTTCAATCTTCTCCATTAGATCTTCCCTGAATTTTGTCAGCTGTCGATCTGTGTAACAAACATTATCTGTTACCTTAATGTTATACTCTTGCTAGCTCATCAATCTTATCAGCTAAACTAATCATTTAATACATTCTGTTATGTTTGGTTAACAAAGAAATGCGTCGGTGAACACTGCTCGGTTAATACTACGATCGGTATACACTACACTTCGTCGGTGTATACTAGAAATGTTTCATTTACTGACAACACTACTTTGTGTCTTTCAGCTCTATACTTCATCATAGATGAATGCAAAATAATAAAGTCAATATCATCAAGTCATAGACTCATCAATAAGTTACTTAATGTGTTCCTTATCCTCATCTGTCATGTACATCTTTCCTCATGTAGATTTCTCTATTCTTCATCTCTTTCACCTTTCTTCAGATGTCTCGATATAGTAACTTATAAGATAAGTGCTATCAAACTAGTTGACATCAATGACAACATAATACTAATTTAATCATATTACATATCTAATCAGCAACTCCTCAGTGATCTTTAATCACATATTCTTCAATCAAATTCCAAATCAGTTGTAGTCCAACTTGTAGTCCAACATAATATTTCATTGCAAGTGACTTTTAAATATCACAACTTCCACATTCATTCATTGTGAATTCTATTTTGAAAGACACATTTGCACATGAAGTGACACAATCACATGTCAAAACACAAAAAACAAATTGAATCAACCATTTGAGCAAAGAAACAGAAAAGAGGAAATCAGAAACAATCGAGATTCCACACGCAGAGAGAAAAAAGAATAATTTACTATTGATATTGAGTATCAAGAAACCTTTAATAATTATTTGGAAAAGGTATACAAATATTGGGACAAACACACTTTCTTTAAGGTTGATGAAATTTATCTTCTTGGTTATGCTCTTTACATTCTAGATCTATAGTTTTTGATACTGATATTAGGTTTTCAACTTGTGGCATGGAAGAAACAAACTTTATTGCTTTATTGAAACAAACTTTCACATTTGGATTTGATGCTTTAAAAATGACATTTTCCAATTGTATTTATTTGTAGCATAAAGAACACTTCATTTTGAGACATAACAATTGGACAAATATATCTTATGTTCTTGGTGTGCTTGTACATTCTATCTAGAATAGAAACTTTTTTAAAAATAGGTTAAGTGCACCAAGATGATGTGCAAAAAGGGGGGTATAAGTGGCCACTTTTTTATGAAATTAGGTAAACCTAAACTTTGAAGAGAAATTAGAGGGTCATGCACTCAAAATCAGGAGTTGCAAAAATAATAAGAATTGTAGTACTCTGAATCTAGTTTCTAAACTACTATTTTTTTAAAAAAATGGATAATATTAAGTGGGTCAAATCTGTCGCGTATGAAAAAAATTTCTTGATTTAAAAAAAAAAACATAACATAGTTATTTTCATGCGCTTCACAAAATATATAGTTAGATTTAGTATTTTGAAAAACCCTTTAGTAGGATGATAGGTAAGAGTGAGATCTAGAAGTTTTGTATTTTCTTGTAATTTTCCATTGAGTTTTTTTTTATTATTTTTTTAAGTGACCGCATCCTAAAAATCTTGTACCCGTTCGTGCGTTAGGCATAACTTGCATCAAAAAAAATAAAAATGTAAACTATTTTTAAAAGTGTATAGAATAAAGCATAGAATAGTAATATATAATTTATTTTGAATTTGATCAAGTAGATCAAAAGTTATTAAAAAAATGGTAGGCATATGTCTCTGAGGACTATCAAGACACTGGTAAAGAAAATTAAAGTTTACCATGCTAATGTTGTCCGAAAATAGAAAAAATTATATGGTTAGAAAGATAAGAGGATGTGTGAGATTATGGTGGTAATTTCAGAGATACCCACTTGATCATTTGTAAACTTGATGATGAGGAAGTCGATAAATCATCTTGGAAGATAAAAAATGTGTAAAGGGAAAAAATGGAGGGAAAATGGGCATGCAATCCTTAGGGTCATTTTCCAACCCTCTTACCAAGCCATAATGCGTATGAGTTCCTATGTGCTAAATAACCCGCACGGGTTTTGTAAAAGAAAAAGTACCATTCCAAGTTCTACATAACCTGTGTGGGTTATGTAGAACTAAAAGGATCATTTTTACTTCTACAAAACCCGCATGGGTTATGAAGAAATAAAAACATATGCTTATAAAATTAGTATACACTACACATATATATACTTACATATATAATGTGTGTATATGTATGTATATATGCATATCTATAAATATATAAACATATATTTATACAGATATATGTTTATATGTATGTATATATTCATGTCTCTCCTTGTTCATGTTATCTTGTGGTGATTGATTAGGGAAGTACTGTACACTTTTCCCCTGTCCTCACCCTAAAATGATAAAATAAACTTGTATAAAATGGCTTAGGATTAGGGATTTCATTATGTTGTATGTTTCTTAGTAGCTTTTTGCAGTGGTATTGAGATGTAAGGGATTGCAGATTGTAATCACTAGATAATAATAATATTGGACTCGTTGTTGGTGGACATAGCCCAAAGATTGGGTGAACCATGTTAAATCTTTGTGTCTTGTGGACTCTTCTATGTGGTTTATTATTTTCTGATATTGGTCATATTTACATATAACTGTTATTTTTGTCTTGTTAATCCTAACAAGTGGTATCAGAGCCAAGTTGTTTTTCAGTTATCCTCTACAGGAAGATCTCACAGTTTAGTGGGAGTCTCATGATTGAGTGGGAGAAATGGCAGATGAGGGTAAGCGGAAGGTTCAAAAGTTTAATGGGAAAAACTTTCAGTTATGGAAAATGAAAATGGAGGACTATCTCTATCAGAAGGATCTATGGAGGCCATTGGAAGGAAAATCCAAGCAATCATCAACAATGACTGATGAGGACTGGGATATTCTTGACAGAAAGCAACTTGGAAGTATTCGATTGTGCCTAAAACAATTAGTGGTTTTAATATTACGAAAGAGAAGACAACTAGAGAGTTGATGGAAACCCTAGCAAAGTTGTATGAAAAGCCCTCCGCTTCAAACAAGGTATTTCTCATGAAGCGTTTGTTTTATATGAAAATGGTAGAAGGTGGATCTGTTACTAATCATTTGAATTGGTTTAATAAAGTTACCAGTTAATTATCTTTTGTAAATTTTTTTTTGATAAAGAAATTAGGGCTCTCTTGATTTTGTGTTGTTTTCCTGAAAGATGGAATGGCTTGGTAATGGCTGTTAGTAACTCTATTTCTAGTTCTAATACCCTAAAATTTGATGATGTTATCGGTGTGATTTTGAATGAGGAAAGTCATAGGAAAATTTCAAGTGGATCTACATATGGAAGTGTCTTGAACATACAAAGTAGAGGCATAACGAATGAGAGAGGAAACAATTCTGTAAATTGTGGGAAATCAAGAGGAAAATCAAAGGGAAAGAGGTCCAAATCCAAAGGACCAAATGATTGCTGGTACTGTGGAAAACCATGTCATAAGAAGAAAGATTGGTGGTCTTGAAAGAATAAAGAAGGAGACAAAAAAGAAGGTAACAAGGAGACAAATGTGGTAATTAATAAATCTTAAGAGGATGCTTTTCTTCTTTCTTTAGAAAGTGTTGATGAATCATGGGTTTTAGATTCTAGGGCTTCATTTCATGCTACACCCCATAGAGGTTATTTTCTTGATTATGTCCAAGGGGATTTTGGGCTAGTTTATTTGGGAGATAATGAACCCTATTAGATTGTTGGAAAGGGAAAAATTAAGATTAAGTTGCAGAATGGGAATCATTGGCTACTACAAGAGGTAAGACATGTTCCAAGGCTGTGTAGAAATTTCATTTTAGCAGGGCAATTGAGTGATGAGTGTTGCACAATTACTTTTAATGATAGAAATTGGAAGGTTTCAAAATTTTCCTTAGTAGTAGCAAAAGGTGTGAAAGTAGGCACCTTATATCTTTGTAGAGGTCATACTATTCCTTCTACTTTAATTATTTCAGAGAAAAATGAATGTTCAGGAATTGTTGTTGTAGTTTAGCAAGAAGAACATCAAACAATTACTATAGATTTTGACACAACACTTTGGCACAATAGACTCAAGCACGTGAGTGAAAAAAGGTATGAAATTACTTCATTCAAAGAAAGTTTTACCTGGTCTGAAATGTGTCAATATGGATTTCTATGAAAGTTATGGGGTATATGCACAAAGATGGGGGACCAAAAAGGTGCCACTTTGTTTTTTGGTCCCCCATCAAGCATAGTGTGTACGCCCTATGGCTTGGGTTGTCCAAGCCTTAGGCTCGGGCAATCCAAAACAAAGTGTGTGCGCCCTATAGGGTGCACACACTTTGAAAAACACCTTTTTAGTGTTTTTTAAAGTGCGTGTGCCCTATAGCGCGCACGCGCTTTGAAAAAAGCCTATTTAGCTAAAGATGCAGGTTGGAAAGCTCATTTTGCTTTCCTCAAACTCGCATTTGTAGCTAAGAAGGGATTCCCAAGCACGCACACACTCTTCTTTTGGCTTGTGAATCCATTGTTTTCATTCATTCATCCATCAAATGGCTCCACGACGTCATCAAGTTCGATCTAAAAGAAGAGGTAAGTATTTTTACATCCCATGCCTCTTATTTGTTTTAAAATTTCAATTTTGTAGCAATTTGTTTTGCTAAAATTTGTTTTTGTTTAAATTTGTGTGTAATGAAGATTTTAAAATCTAGTTTTTTTAATTGCCAGGAAGAAATAATCTCCCTCAATCAAACCCTCCACCAAACCCTCCATCTCCTCATGAAGAACTGAATGAAGAAACAAATGAAGAAAATGAACCTCAATTGCCTCCACCAATCGAGAAACCTCCTCCTAGAACACAACAAAATTTGATGAACCAAATTGAAAGAGGGTAAAAAGAATTAGAATCTTTAATTACTAGGTTAAAAGATTCTAGTGGTACAAATTTCGGAAGGGAAAGACTTGCAAAATCATTGGAAGCAATCTTGACCCACGTAAGCTCGGTTAGTGGGAAAATTAATTTATGGAAGGATAAAAGAGAAGAACAAAAACAATATTATGCAAATAAATTATCTTATGCGGACATAAAAAAGAAAAAAATCACAAAAGATGACATTTGCAAGCTATTTAAAAAACCAGGGGACATAGATACTCTTAGAACTACAACAAGGAGGTTCCCAATTCATTGGTGCTTAAATGAAGACATTAAAAATAACTTTTGGGAGAGATTGTGGATGGTCTTTGATTTGCCTCCTTGTAACAATCATGAGGTTCCTATATATTTCTTGAGGAAACTCTATTGCGAATTTGTACTCAAGGAGGTGCCAAATTATTTTGACATTCTAGATTCTCAGGGTAGAGGAGGGGGGTCATCATTTGATTGAGCAGGGGCATATCATGACCTTAACACACCTAGGGTTCCTATTGGAAAGCCACAGGTGGATCATGTTACTATTCCTTTCATTATGAAGGAACATGTAGATGAAGACACACTAGGCACGATTAGTGCTCTGACACAGACTCTCATTCAATGTGCCACTCCTTTAGTTGAGGGTGACCATGGTCAATCCTTGAGGGGGCATATTTGTCGGTCATGTGGATGCTTGTGCACATTTGGTACTGGCGAGAGAGAGGAAGAGGATCCTAGAATGATGACTGATAGCTTTCTAAATATGACATTTGGCATTGACACAGGTAAATATTTCCAAGTTCATTAAATTGCTTTGATCATATTTCATTTATAAAAGAATAAATAATTAATTTAGTATCTATTGATTATGATGAAAATTCAGGGCAAGAGTGTCAATGGCGGTGGCAGTGAAAGTGGCAATGATCCTCATGTCCCCTTCTACACATCGTCGTCAATTCCACATGTATGTATCGAATAAAACATTTTAATTAATATATTTGATTATTATGTAATTATATGAATAATTGTATCATAACTTATTGTGCATGTGCATTAGACATTCACCGGTGGACCATCGACGTTCACAACAAACAATAAAGGGCATTGTGCCACTTTCCTTGAGGTATCTTTATTTGCATGTTAATTTGATTTACTTAATTATATTTAATTAATAAATGAATGAATAACTAAATTACTAGACAAATTATGATCAAAATCTAGAGGCACAATGATCATATTATTTCACTTGGCTTTGTGACGTCACCATTGAGTCCACATGTATATATGTAATAATGCATTATAATTAACATGTTAGTAGTACATTCTTAAATGAATGGTTATCTTATAATTTTCCATGTACATGTGCACTAGTTGAATGTTGGAGCTTCGACATTGACACCACACACCGGAGGACACGGTGGAACCTTCACGGAGGTATCATTTACTCATTAGTAGGGTTGTAAAAAATATATATGTAATCTTGATATCTGCATAATACTTTTTTTGTTTCATTTTTAGTTATTGACATCAGAGACTCCTCTTTCTATCTGTGATACTTTGGATCATGGAGTAGCTACAACAGTAGCTAGTTCTGAAGCACTGATTGAGGTATGAAAGATATCACTTAATTTTAATTGTTATTTTAATAGTTTGTATTGAATTTTATAATGATATTCATGTATGTATTTTTATTATTATTTTGATCATTGTTGTAGGGACTTATTACTCCAGATCGCCAGCATGCGCCTTCGGTGGATGAACATAGTGACTATTTGCTAGTGGTAAGTGAATATTCAATTTTATGTCATTGTATAATTCAATTTTGATGTATATTAGTTATTGATGCTTAAATTTTTTTTATCAGCTCGAGCTACATAAGAGTCTAGACAGGAGGACGAGTGAGCGCACTTGAAAGACTACATCATCCACTGCATCTCCATCGATGCGATGGTCAAAGACAGCTCAGGATTTGTTTTCTTCCCCAGGAGGGAAAGGACTAAATTAGGGATATGGATTGTATGCCTATATGACATTAGTGGACATATTTTTTGTATATTGTATAAGTGATACGTTGTACATCCATTTGGATTTGAGGAAGCTAGTTTAACTATATTGAATATATTCAATGTATGACATTATTGGACATATATATTTGGCTTCATGCCTTATGAATATTTTTTTTTTAGTGTTTTAGGTATGCAATTCATGTGTTTGGTGTATTGATGTATACTAATTTATGTTTATTTGGATGTCTTATGCTTTGTAAATTTCCCATGCCTTATAGTTATGCTTGTATGTTTATCAATGTATGTTTAACTTGCTGACTGTGCTACAAATGCCAGTCACTGTCCTTAATAACAGTCAATTCCTTGACTATAATAATAATAAAAGTAATAAAATGAATGCAAAAATGTATAAATATAATATAAGGCAATATTTCTACGTCACAACCTATTCAAGATCATGTGGAATCAAACATTTATATTCATTGGTGTGTTCCCTGTTCCACGGGACAGTCACAATATAAAGACATGACCTTGAATAGGTGAGGCAACATATGGCAACGTTGTCATCTATTGAGCCCAATACCAGGCCTATTTTGATTTGTGGGTACCCTAATGTTGGCAATAGTTCTTTTATTAATAAGATTACTATGGCGGATGTGGATGTGCAACCTTATTCTTTTAAAAAATAACTTATAATTGTCCCCTAACTGACTGATTGTTAATGACAAACACTAGAATACATATTTGCACTCATCCTACTGCTTGCCCCGGAGTGGTCGGCGGTGTTTGAATGATTGTGTGTGCCAAAAAAGGTTGTTAGTAGCATTTATCCAGCCATTCAAAGTTGTTGGAACAAATGGTTCCATGCTACGACTGACGGTTGGAAAGATATGCAACGTTGGTTGTTTGAACTGAGGAACACTATGAGTTCTAACATTAACTGAGAATGTGTTTCCAAATATAAATGAACTTGAATCTCTAAAAAATGAGATAGGCTATTTTAGGCCTCAGAAACATGGTCCCGTACCACCTGATGGATTGATGCTACCTCGTACGAGCTCCAAGATATGACCTTGCAAAGATCACTGATTTCATGTTGTTGGGACCTTGAGGGACACTTCAGCCTGGAGTCATCGATGGGGTACAAATGATGGTGTGTGTCAAATGAGGTTGCCACTAGCATTTACCCGGCCATTTAGAGTTTTTGGAATAGACAGTTCATTGCTATGATCGATGGTTGGAAGGATACACAACATTGGCCATTTGAACTGAGGAACACTGTGCATTCTGACATCGACTGAGAATGTGTTTCCAAATATAAAAAAACTTGAATCTCTAAAAATTGAGACAGGTTATTGTAGGCCTTGGCAACATGGTCCTGTTGCAACTAATGGATCGATGCTACCTCACATGAGCTTCGAGATATGTCCCCGCAAAAATAATTTATTTCATGATGTTGGGACCTTGAGGGACACTTCAGCTTGGAGTTGTCAACGGGGATCGAATGAATATGCATGGCAAACAAGGTTTCCACTAGCATTTACCCGACCATTCGGAGTTGTTGGAACAGACGGTTCATTGCTACGACCGATGGTTGGAAGGATACACAATGTTGGCCATTTGAACTGAGGAATACTGTATGTTCTGACATTGACCGAGAATGTGTTTCCAAATTTAAATGAACTTGAATCTCTCAAAATTGAGACATGCTTTTGTAGGCCCCAACAACACGGTCTTGTAGCAACTGACAGATCGATGCTACCTTGCATGAGCTCCAACATATGACCCTACAAAGATCACTGATTTCATGTTGTTGGGACCTTGAGGGACACTTCAGCTTGGAGTCATCAGCGGGGATCGAATGACTATGCGTAGCGATTGAGGTTTCCACTAGCGTTTACCTGACCATTCGAAGTTGTTGGAACAGACGGTTCATTGCTATGACTGACGGTTGGAAGGATACGCAACGTTGGCTGTTTAAACTGAGGAACACTGCATTCTGACATCGAATGAGAATGTGTTGCCAAATTTAAATGAAGTTGAATCTCTAAAAATTGAGACATACTTTTGTAGGCCTCGACAACACGGTCCCAATGCTACCTCACACAAGCTCCGAGATATGACCCTGCAAAGATCATTGATTTCATGCTTAAGTGACCTTGAGGGACACTTTGGCCTAGAGTCGTCAGCAAGGATCGAATAACTGTGCGTGGAGAATGAGGTTGCCACTAGCGTTTACCCAACCATTTAGCACTGTTGGAATAAATGATTCATTGCTATGACTGACGGTTGGAAGGATACGCAACGTTAGCCGTTTGAACTGAGAAACACTATGTTTTGACATTGACCAAGAATGTGTTGCCAAATTTAAACGAAGTTGAATCTTTGAAAATTGAGATAGGATTTTGTAGGCCCTAGCAACATAGTCCCGTAAAAACTGACGGATTGATGCTACCTTGCATGAGTTCCAAGATATGACCCCACAAAGATTATCAATTTCATGCTTAAGCGACCTTGAGGGACACTTCGGCCCAGAGTGGTCGGCAGTGTTCAAACTACTGTGCATGGCAAACAAGGTTGCCACTAGCATTTACTCGACCATTTGGAGTTGTTGGAATAGACAGTTCATTGCTGTGACCGATGGTTGGAAGGATACGCAACGTTAGCCATTTAAACTGAGGAACATTATGCATTCTGACATCGATCAAGAATGTGTTGCCAAATTTAAACGAACTTGAATCTCTGAAAATCGCTTTTGTAGTCCCTGAAAACATGGTCCCATAGCAACTAACAGATTGATGCTACCTCACACGAGCTCCGAGATATGACCCCGCAAATATTTTTGATTTCATGCTTAAGCAACTTTGAGGGACACTTCAGCTTAGAGTCATCGGCGGGGATCGAATGACAGTGCGTGCCAAACAAAGTTGCCACTAGCATTTACCTGACCATTCAAAGTTGTTGGAATAGATGGTTCATTGCTACGACTGACGGTTGGAAGGATATGCAACGTTGGCCATTTGAACTGAAGAACACTGTGTTCTGACATCGACCGAGAATGTGTTGCCAAATATAAACGAACTTGAATCTCTGAAAACTAAGATAGGCTTTTGTAGGCCTCAACAATATGGTCCCGTATCAACTGACAGATTGATGCTACCTTGCACGAGCTTTGAGATATGACCCCACAAAGATCATTGATTTTATGCTTAAGGGACCTTGAGGGACACTTCGGCCCAAAGTCATTGGCGGGGATCGAATGACTATGCATAGAAAACAAGGTTGCCACTAGTGTTTACCCAACCATTCAGATCTATTGGAATAGACAGTTTGATGCTACGACTGATGGTTGGAAGGATAAACAATGTTGGCCATTTGAACTAAAGAACACTATGCATTTTGACATCGACTGAGAATGTGTTGCCAAATTTAAAAAAACTTGAATCTCTAAAAACTGAGACAAAATTTTGTAGGCCTCGGCAACATGATCTCGTAGCAATTGACAGATCGATGCTACCTCACACGAGCTCCGAGATATGACCCTGCAAAGATCATTGATTTCATGCTTAAGAGACCTTGAGGGACACTTCAGCTCGGAGTCGTCGGTAGGGATCAAACAAATGTGCATGACAAATGAGGTTTCCAATAGCATTTAACCGGCCATTTGGAGCTATTGCAATAGATGGTTCATTGCTACGACTGATGGTTGGAAGGATACACAACGTTGGCCATTTGAATTGAGGAACACTATGAGTTCTGGCATCGACCGAGAATGTGTTGCCAAATTTAAACGAAGTTGAATCTCTAAAAACTGAGACAGGCTTTTGTAGGCCCTGACAACACGGTCTTATAGAAACTAATAGATCGATGCTACCTCACATGAGCTCCAAAGTATGACCCTGCAAAGATTGCTGATTTCATGCTTAAACAACCTTGAGGGACACTTCGGCCCGAAGTCATCGTCGGGGATTGAACGACTATGCATGGTGAACAAGGATGCCACTAGTGTTTACCTGACCATTCAGAGTTGTTGGAATAGATGATTCATTGCTACGACTGACGGTTGGAAAGATACGCAACGTTGGCCATTTGAACTGAGGAACATTGTGTGTTCTAACATCGTCCGAGAATGTGTTGCCAAATTTAAATGAACTTGAATCTCTAAAAACTAAGAGAGGATTTTGTAGGCCTCAACAACACAGTCCTATAAAAACTGATAGATTGATGCTACCTTGCACGAGATCCAAGATATGACCCTGTAAAGATTGTTGATTTCATGCTTAAGCGACCTTGAGGGACACTTCAGCCTGGAGTCATTGGTGGGGATCGAATGATTGTGCGTGGTGAATGAGGTTGCCACTAGTGTTTACCCAACCATTCAGAGCTATTGGAATAGATAGTTTGATGCTATGACCGACGGTTGGAAGGATACGCAACATTGGCCGTTTGAATTGAGGAACACTATGCGTTCTGACATCGATCGAGAATGTGTTGCCAAATTTAAATAAATTTGAATCTATGAAAACCAAGATAGGCTTTTGTAGGCCCTGACAACATAGTCTCGTAGAAATTGACAAATCGATGCTACCTCATATGAGCTCTGAGATATGACCCCGTAAAGATCACTGATTTCATGCTTAAGCGACCTTGAGGAACACTCGGGCCCAGAGTCATCGACGGGGATCGAACGACTGTACATGGTGAATGAGGTTGCCACTAGCATTTACTCAGCCATTCAGAGTTGTTGGAATAGATGGTTCATTTCTATGACTGACGGTTTGAAGGATACACAACATTGGCCATTTGAATTGAGGAACACTGTGCATTCTGACATCGACCGAGAATGTGTTTCCAAATTTAAACAAACTTGAATCTTTGAAAACTGAGATAGGCTTTTGTATGCCTTGGCAACATGGTCCTGTAGCAACTGACAGATCGATGCTACCTTACATGAGCTTTGAGATATGACCTCACAAAGATCATTGATTTCATGCTTAAGCAACCTTGAGGGACACTTTGGTTTGGAGTCATCGGCGGGGATCAAATGGCTGTGCATAGTGAACGAGGTTCCACTAGCATTTACCTGGCCATTCAGAGTTGTTGGAATAGATGGTTTGATGCTACGATCGATGGTTGGAAGGATACGCAACATTGACTATTTGAACTGAGGAGCACTACGAGTTCTGACATCGACTGAGAATGTGTTGCCAAATTTAAATGAACTTGAATCTCTAAAAATTGAGACAAGCTTTTGTAGGCCCCGACAACATGGTCTTGTAGAAACTAACAGATCGATGCTACCTTGCACGAGCTCCAAGATATGACCCCACAAAGATTGCTGATTTCATGCTTAAGCGACCTTGAGGGACACTTCGGGCCGGAGTCATCGGAGAGGATCAAATGACTATGCATGGTGAACGAGGTTGCCACTAGCATTTTCCCAGCCATTCAGAGCTAATGGAATAGATGGTTCGATGCTATGACTGATAGTTGGAAGGATACGCAACATTGGTCATTTGAACTGAGGAACACTATGAGTTTTGACATCGACCAAGAATGTGTTGCCAAATTTAAATGAAGTTGAATCTCTAAAAATCAAGATAGGCTTTTGTAGGCCCCGACAACACAGTCACGTAACAACTAGTGGATCGATGCTACCTCACATGAGCTCCAAGATATGACCCTACAAAGATCTCTAATTTCATGCTTAAGTGACCTTGAGGGACACTTCGGCCTGGAGTCGTCGGAGGGATCAAACGACTGTGCATGGCAAATGAGGTTGCCACTAGCATTTACTTAGCCATTCGGAGCTATTGGAATAGATGGTTTGATGCTTTGGGGATGTATTTTAGAGTTCGGATATATGGGAAGAATGGCTATGAAAAATATATTTCTAATTTTCATTCTGTTGAGTTGAAAATAAAATCAACAGAAGACATTGAAAATGAAGTGAAAATTATCTCTATTATATTACAGTCTCCTATACTCTACAAGTCTGTTTGACAGGGGTTCAAGAAGCTGATCTATTATTGTCTAAAGGATATTTTGGGGTTCTGTGTTTTGTTACATTTTTTTTAATAACAGTGTTTAGATGGTTCTTAAGGTAATGTTTCTTTTTTTATGTGAAAATTTGTTCTGCAGACAACACGGAACACATTTGTAGATAAACTCAAATTACCAAGAGAAAGAACAATGGTGACTCTTGTGGATCCTAGCAGAAGGGAATGGCGTGTACGATTCCTCGAAGATCTCCTTGAAGCTTCCTTGATTCATGGATGGAGATATTTTTTGATTGCCAATAATCTTGAGGATGGAGATGCCTACATTTTTGAGTGGGTAGATGATAGTCCATATTTTCCCTGTTGTCAAAGAACGTAGTCATTACAAGTATTTTAAAGGAGGACAAGTGCATAATAGCCTTCCATCATGTATGAATAAGAAAATACAAGTCTTATGCAATGATTTTGTCACCAATTTTCCACCAAAGGCATTTGGACCTGAAAAGGGAAACTGTGTGAAACAAGGAATAGAATAGCTGCAAGGGAAGAAGGTAAAACCTAGTAATAGAAGCAAATGTATTAATTTGGATAAACCAAAATGTAAACCTTCCATTTCAGAGAGGGAGAAGTTGGAATTCATGTCCTAAACAAATTTAACATATGACTTAATGAATGATAACTCCATCAAATAAATAAATAATACAAATACTAATTAATTAAATAATTTCAAATATATCACTATTTACAATACATGTCAACTAAAATCATCAACCCAACTTGCTGATAAATACACCTAGCCATTTCAAATCTCAAAAAATTACTGATTTGATATCTCACAAACAAAACTATCTACCTAAAAATTCTCTTGCATTAAATTCCATCCCTCCCAACACAACAACATAGGACCAAAATCCATAAAAGGTACACAACATTCAATTCCACACAAGCCCACAATCTTCAAAAGATATTGGGATGGTGAAAAATCCTTGTACGTATGCTCTTAATTACCCACAAACAATGCTTTAAATCAAGCCTTGTATTAAAGCAGATGATATGAAATGAGAGAATGAAGTAAAGGCTTCTCCAAAGTAGAGAAAAGAAAAGAAAGTGATGTTCAAGCCCACAAAGGATTCGACAGTCAAAGCCATGAAATTTGAGAATAAGAAGAAGAAGAGGAAGAGAAGTGTAGAAAGTTACAAGAGGTTTATATACAAGGTGTTGAAACAAGTGCATCCCTCCAAGGGAATATCCAGTGCTACCATGGATATCATGGAGAGCTTCATGATTGATATTTTTGATAAGATTACTTGTGAGGCTGCTTCTCTGCTGAAATATAACAAGATCGTGACACTTTCCTCTAGAGAAATTGAGACTATTGTCAAGTTTGTTCTGCCTGGAGAGTTGGCTAGGCATGCTACTTCTGAAGGAAGTAAGGCTATTACCAAGTTTTCTACTACTTTGGGTTAGGTTTTTTTGAAATATTTTAGGTTTTTTGTATGTGGTGTTTATGGCAAGCTTGTTTGGAGATTAGTGGATGATAGAGTTGCTTCTTTGGGCAAGGGCTAATTAGGCCTAGTTGAAGGGTTAGGGGGTGAAGGAAGTGTTCACCAGTCAGGTCATGAAATTATGAGAATGATATCAACTTAGTAACTTTGAAAAGGCTATTTGAAAGTGTAAAAACATTGCTAGGTTGTTTGGGGATATTGTGAATGAATTGTTGATTTCAAGGTTTGAAGGGCTACTTGACAGGCCTAGAAAGGCTATAGTAGAAGAATGGTGAATGGGAAGTTGTAACATGGAAAATGTACCATGTTGAGATGATCTAAGGTGTTAGGATTAGGGTGTGAAGTTTGGTTTGAGTTTTGATGTGGTGGAGTGGTGCAGGGGCACCTAGAACATCTAAAGACTACCATGAGTCCATACTGACAACCATGAACCTAAAGACATCTAAAGACATCAATTGGAATGTATTGGCACCTATAATGGCCTATAAGGTCATTCCATGCAATGAAAATGGAAAATATGTAATAAGTCCTAAAAGGCCTAATAGGCATTAGGACCAAAATAAGAGCCTAGGATGGAATTTGGTGTTACAAGTTTATAATAGTTTAGATTTGATTTTAATAATGCTTAATAAGTTCATGAAGATCACATTTAAAAGTCTTAAGGCTTCATTGTCTTTAAAAGTTTCAAAAACTCCAAATTTGTAATGTTGCAAATTCAAAAATTTGAAATGCAACGATTATTAGAAAATGTGGGGAATTGGATTTTGTTATGTTTTAGTGAAAACTAATCCATCCAACTGATTGGGATTGGTTGGGGTAGTTTCTACGAGTCCATCAAATATGCAAGTACGGACTGCAATAGAAAAAAAGAAAATCTCAAAATTTTTGCAAGTTTGTTTAATGTCTTACTTGTTTTGAAGTTGAAAAATCTAATTTGGATTGATTGATAATGTTTTAGGAGTATTTTATTACAAGATTGAAGATGTTTAATATGTTTCTTGCATTGATTTGAATCAGATTTTAAATCACTATTTTTAACACTATCACGGTTTGGGGTTCCTACGTCACTATTTTGATTGGAATCCAATAAAGATGAGCATCATCCCATGAAAGTAAAGACCTAAATTTAATGGAATTATCATATCTAACATGTAAAATAAAAATCTAATGCTTTGGTGTGCAGACAAGTGAAAGAAGAAGTGATCACAGTCAGCAAATGGTGGAAAATACATTGAATTTCATGGCAAGGGTATAGCATCAGAAGATTGGTCTTAAGGATAGGGATATATGATGATTTGGATCATCTTATATTTTTAATTTAAAGGTTAATCAATAACCATTTGAACTTGGAAGTGATAGAGGGCACCGATTTGAGAAACCCTTGATTTAAGGGTTTGAAGAGACCAAATTTGGGGTTTTTTGGGGTTATAGGAGGTCTGAGTATAATTCCTTTGGTATTTAGAGGTTTTATGACATAATAAGACACTTTCTATAGTTTTAAGTCTTGGGGTTAATTATTTCATATAGTTCCTTTGTTAAATCACTCACTTTTCATGCATTTTTGGAGCCATAGGGGTGAGCAGATGTACAGGATCCAAAAAAATGATAAATTTCCTTTGGATATGACAATCTACTAAGAAAAGGGTACTCAAAAAATTAATTTTTTTTATTATTCCTTTGGAAAGTTTCAGAGATAAGTGGCATTTTCCTTCGCTGCAGGGTTACTAGACAGGGCAATTAGGCCTCTGGACAATTTGGGAAAGATTGGAGAGTTGGGTATTGTGGGTATTTCCAAGAAGCCTAAAACCTATCAAATACATTTATATATAAGCCTTAGATACCATCTATATCATTTTGGAACCTTGGAAAAGGTCTGGTCAAGTTTGAGCACTTGGGAAGCATTTGAGGCTTTGGGAAAATAGTGGCTTTGTTAACCAAAATTCATAAAATTTCCTTGTTTATTCACCCACCACCATTCCCTCTACATCATGGAGGCACTAGGTACACTAGGTGGCCTACAAGGGTACACTATCTGGATAAACCAAAATGTAAACCTTCCGTTTCAAAGACGGAGAAGTTGGAAAGGAAATGAGATAGTGCATCCTTGAATTGAGTTGGTTCCTTAAAGCTCTTCCATGGCCTTCCAAGTATTATGTGCCTACAAGTCATTGGCATAACAACATAAAGTTTTTTTTATTAATAATGAGAAATATTTTTACAACTTAGCTCAATAGGAGCACCAGAGGAAAGAACTGAGCAGAGAAAACCTTCTGGCATTGCCCCCCAAAAAAGAAGAGACAGGTTGTCATTAAATCTTACAAACTTCCTGTTATACATATGGGGTAATGCATGAGCAATTTAGAGTACACCCAATTTACAGTGCTATATAAATTTGACATGTTACAATATTTTGTATCTCCATTTATTCCAATGAACCAATTGGGTCTGCCCTACCCTTGATTGTCTCAAGTATTGCCTCGTGGTCTGACTCACGAACCTTCCAAAGAGTTTTATTATGCAGTCTTCCCCCATATCTGATCAAGTGGACATTTGATGCAACAACAAGGTTTGAATAATGAAGAATCTTTCTGTGTGGTCCCAATCCTCGAACAACCACAACCTAGGGTTCTTCATAGCATACCATCTAAGCCATGTACCAATTACAACCACTGCTCCTATAGGGTATTCTAATTCTTCACCATCGATAACCAAGTGATCCAATTTCTTTTTTTCCTCAACACAATGACACAAATAATAATCTATCCCTTCTTCATTGTCTTCAGGTGCAATAACATAAAAAACATGGCTTGTAATGATATAAACATAATGAGGACATTAGTTTACTGAATATTTACGATAAAGTACTAAATTTGAGATTATTTGTATGTGGAAAATTTTACTTGGTTGTACTAGATTAGATAAGCGATCAAATTCAATGGATGATTCCATTTCTGTCGGTTGTAGTGATTCATGGGGATGATAGGAGGCAAGTGGACTCAAAATACATGTATACCATTCGTCAACCCATTCCTTTGACTCACACCCATCCCAATCTTCATCTACACATGATGAACAAAAGCACGCCATATGTTATGTGTGGATACTCCATGAACCTACATTACAACTTCTAAAAGAGTGTATCTCACTCGATCCTGTCAATGTACAACAATCCTCATATGGTGCAATGTTAGTTTCATCCATCAACCAAAAATTTTTATGAACCATAGACTCACCTTCATTACCTAAACCCATTATAGTGTTACACCAATGAACAATACATCCCACATCTGACAATGTTTCTTTCTCTTTGTACTTTAATTCTTCATGTGCTAAGGCTCTTTTAATACATGCACCTTCACCATCATGCTCTCCCTTTCCATGACCGGCCTCTATGAAATTTCACATATATTAAATTCTAGTAATCTTATGCATCCTGCACAACCAATAAAACATCTGAGAATTCTTGAATTGTGATGCATAATTATTTGACCATATGATATGTCGATGATATTTTATGCCCCTGTTTGCCAAATGACCATAAAATAGTTGAAAGCAACCATGTACAAACTCTGTAGAATGTGAGTGATCATCACTGATATAAAAATGATACTCCCTCAATATCTTCCTGTTCTCCTCTATACTGTCCGGTGCATGCATGAATGCTATATGAACAAATATAGCAACCTATTGAGAGCAGTAATACTTTGCTTGCACCTCATTCTGTGGTTGTAGTGTGTAGTTCTTTGCAAAGTCCACAACTAAAACAATGGTATCAAGTGGGAATGTGTGCTTGCACAACTTGAATTGCATATCCAACCATCGCGCTCTATGTGTATGCCTTGCATACTAAATCACATCTTTTAGCCTCTTTTCCATCCTTTAGATTGTATGTCACAGTCTTATATTTTCCAAATTCCACTATTTCATTACCGATTGCATGTGTACTCTCCATATGTTGACAAATTGGAAAATGTCCCAAACCTCCACAATCTATGCATGTACCATTCAAGCATGAGAGCTTGTAAAATTGTTGACCATCCGCTCTTTCACATAAAAATCCTAGATATTAATTCCCTTGAAGATCTAGGTGGGACATTTATGTTACAATCCTGCAAAACATTGTTAGAGTGCAAATCTACACATATATTCCTATAAACTTCAAAATGGTTAGAAAATTCAATATGTACCCTACAACAAAAAGTTTTCTGTGTATGATTTATCTTCACATAAAAAGGTTTACACATTTTAAAATATTTCTGACTAATTTTAATTTGAGAATACATATACATAAATTTTTCAAAGAATTGTGTTTGAGTTGAATCCAAAAAATGTTTTGGATGTGGAACATGAATTTGACTACCAATCTTCCTTCTTACAACATCTCTTTGATTAGGAGATACTCGTGTATTATTCTTCAAAAAAATTTCAATCAAGGATTTCAAAGCTTCAACAATTGCTTTATCTTTTTGCGGTAGTCTACCAGAAAATGCCCATAACTCATTACTATTTGGATCTTCCACTATTTGACACATTCCCAGGGCTCTCATTAGAGACTTTCTACTTATTTTCAATGTTTTGCTTGTCTTTCTATTGAGTTGAGATTTTTTCATTTGAGTGCTTACTATCATTGATGTAAGTACACATTGTGTGACATTACTATCTTTCGTGCGTGATGTAGAACCCACACTCTCATATGTAGTCATTAGATTCTTTACAATAGATTTTTCACTTGACTCATCCATCGTTCTTAGCCCAAGAATCTTCATGATGGGCCTAAATTTCAGATTTCTCATCATTTCAACAAATAGTTGACATCTTCTGGTCATGTTTAAATTCTTAAAAAATGATCTCCAAATACAATTAGCATTTCTTTGACAAGTACACTTGGGAATCTTGTCAGACATTGGTTGCAAAATGTTAGTACCAATATCAATCAAATGTTTTGGCTTTCTATTAGTAATTCTAGGAGCATCAAAAACATAATGTGTGAATTGCGTACCATCTTTAGTGCCTTCAACATGAGACAATGTTGTACCTACACCTTGGGATGTAGATAATGGTGTGCCTTCAACATGAGATGATGTTGTGCCTACACCTTGGGATGTAGATAATGGTGTGCCTTCACCATGATACAATTGTGTACCTTCACTTGGGATGTATACAATGGTGTGCCTTCAACATGATACAAGGGTGTGCCCACACCTTCGGAAGTAGACAATGGTGTGCCTTCAACATGATACATTAGTGTGCCTCCACCTTTAGAAGTAGACAATGGTGTGCCTTCAACATGATACATTGGTGTGCCTCCAACATTGGATGATGATGTCTCTTGAACTTGGGAACTCATAGATGATGTCCCCGCATCTTCATAATTCAATTGTCTTGTTGCACGCAAGTTTCTTATTCGTTGTCTTTTTGTTTCCAATTCCAATTCTCTCTTACTTTGTATTGATGTTTCATGTTCCTATCCAAAGAAAATTATTCTTGTATGGTATCTAATTTTTTTTGTTCACGAAGTTGTCTCATTCTTTCCCTTTTCTTCTCTTTGTCTCTTTCATGCTCTTCCATTGTTAAATTCTTTGCTCATTTCCTTGGCATGATGATGATTTCTACATATGAATTGATTACAATTTTAAAAATATAATATAAATGTAAAATAATAAGTCAAATTATAATATAAACCTCTTACAATATGACAAATTATAATATAAATTTATTACAATTATATCAAATTATGTATTGAAAAAGTCTATATCATACCAATTATAAACCAAAACACTCTTTATTCACATTTGACAGGTAATAAAATAAAAAACTTACTTCAATTGATAAATTTTGTTGATAATAATTGACTTTCACAATTTGATGTTGATTTTTAAACAAAAAGATGGTGCAAATTGATAGAATATGCTTCTTTGTCACTATCAACACCATGAAAAGCGAATACTTGTCGGATAAAACATAGAACTCAAACAACATACAAAAAAAGTGGGCCTCTTTCACGAGATCCTTGGCAAAGAAGACTGTTTGTTTTAGTTTTGCATAGCATGAGCGCCTCATGCAAAACTAAAAAGTGTTATGCATACTTTTAAATAGGGCATGCGCCCTATGCAAAACAATAAAAAGGGGGGGAGAGAGAGAGAGAGAGAGGGTGAAATAGGGTAATAAGGGAAAATATAGAGGGTACGAAGGTGGAGAGAGAGAGAGAGAGGGTAGGAAGGTGGGAGAGAGCATATGTGTGTGTGAGAGAGAGAGGGGGTGAAAGAGGGTAATAAGGGAAAATATAGAGGGTACGAAGGTGGAGAGAGAGAGAGAGAGAGAGAGAGGGAATACTGAGAGGGGGGGTGAATTAGTATTCTAAAAAATTTATCTTTTGCCCAATTATGGATATAACATATTATCTTTATACATGCATAACATAAGAAGATAAACAACATGCATAGTAATAAAGAACTCATAACACATTATTTGTTCTCAAGGAAACCCTGGCCAAGGGAAAACCTCAGTGGGGATGGTACCCACAAAGATCCACTAATCAAAAGTATCCTATTAAGGATGTTGACCCTGTTAGGAGTCTATTACAAGCATATAGTGTATTAGTCCTGATTAAGGGACTATAGGCCTTGTTAGAAGCCTCAACCCTGTTAGGAGTTGGTAGTACAAAATGTGATTACCAGATGAGCCCACTGCCCAAACAAGTAATGTACAATATACACTTATTACAAAAATAGGTTAAGGTACATAACCTTATACTACTTGCATCAATATCTCTTCGCTGCTCTTTCACTATCACTATTACATATGCATCATATATTTCGCATCATATCACTTATCCACACTATTGTGTTCTTGCTACAATTACAATTACAATTACATTTACATTTATACAAATAACTTTATCCAAGTGTTAATATCTAGGATGTCATCCTTTTATATTGTTAAGTCATTATTTTGATAAACAAAATAATCCCTTAACTCTTTACTAGTTCTATCTTCATATTCTGTCCTGTTGGCTTGACATTGTCTTTGGTAAAATTGTCATAACTCCTTCTGTACATGCCGTACTAACTTGCACTTTGAGATGGGTGTTCAATAGACATCATAGAGTCTATGTTCAAGTGTGCAAGCACTAAACGTACTCCAATCAACATCGCAAACAAAAACTATGTCCAGGTTCACTAGTAAAAATACTATTTCACACTTAGACAAATTTACAATGCGCTCTGTCATACTTGCTCTCTGACCTGTGTGATCTTCATGTGGATCATATGTTGCCATAATGACAATATCTATGTAATCAACTCAGCCAAATTGCCAACAATCTCCCCCTTTGTCATTGGTGGCAACATATGAGAAAATTGGCTAAGTGTACAACTCAAAATCTCAAAATTGTGGCCATAGTATAAAATATATACTATCCTTATAAATCCTCAAAAAATTATTATCTCTAATATAGTACTCCCCCTAGGAGTATAAATCCTTATCATATACAATCAATTTTCTGCTATATATCTCTCCCCCTTTGACAACAATGACAAAATAAAGGTAGGGAGGGTTACAAAATTGTATCACAAAAAGATTATACCTCAATTCAATTTATTGCAAAGCCGGTAGGCTTGCAACACAATCTGTAAAATCTATCTTCATAGCTTCTATCTCCTTCTCCCATGATTTCTTGATGGAATTTGCTACATTAAGTAATGCGCTCAGTGCATAAGATGCTATTTCACATGCTTGGAGGTTTTCAAAGTTAAACTTCTGAAAAGATGTCTTAGCTGAAAGACATTCTTCCAACTGCTCTTCAATAATGCTTAACTTCATAGAAGTATGCTCTCTCAAGAGAGTGAATCTTTTCAATTTTCTATCTCTCTCATCTTGCGCAACTCTGATTTCATCATACAACTTCTGAACTTTCTTCTCAATGTCACATACCTTCACATTGGGGCTAGAAAGAAGGTTAGTTTCATTCATAATTTCTGCTTCCTTCAACTTTATCTTCTAATCTTCTTCTGTTGTCAAGATCTTTGATTTTGTACACTGTATGTACAAGCATTTACCTATTTCCAAATGCTTCCTCAAATCCTTGATACAGATATCAAGAGTGTTGATATCATTCCTGATATTTTGACTGATGGTCAAAAGTATTCTAGCCTCATAGGCTACTTGTGCTTTCACTTTTGCAATATCAGACAAGTTTGTGAATTCATTGTCAAAAGTTCTCATTACCTTCTTTGCTTTCTCCATAGGGTCTACTTCTGCAATTTGTGTAGTTACAGTGCTTTGTAACTTCTTAGTTAGTTCCTTCAGACATCCTTCAAGACTCTTCACTTTCTTATTCTTGCCAATGATTTTATTCAAGGATGTGATCAATTCCAACTGATCATCATCATCTACTTCCTTTCCCAAATGCTCAATCATAGATCCAATTTGATTTTTCTTTCCAGTCTTAGGAGTAAGACTAATATCTTCTTTGGTGGGAATGGGAACTTGTTCCTCTATTACTATTGGTTCTACAACTGTAGTCTCTGTCATCCCTTCTTCTTTTGTAGCTTCCTGTTCTTCAAAGGTCGAATTGTCAACAATGTTCTCCAAATTCTTGAATACATTATCATCAGTATCCAAGGAGATTTTTGTACCTTCTACATTCATTATTTCATCTTCAATATTAATGGTTGGAGGAGAGGGAATGTCCTCTTGTTCTTTCTCACCTGCTTGCCCTGCTGCAACTGATGGGTCTCCAACATTTTTTGTCATAAACTTGATAATAGCTTGTTCTGTCTCAGAATTGATTTCTTCATATCTGCCTCCCATAATCTGAATGGTTCTCCTTTTGGTTCTCATATGGGTGCTTAAGGCTTTCATGATCTGATTGAAATGTGTTTCATCTCTTACTTCACAAAGCTTCCTCACAAGATTTTCTCTGATAGTTGTGTCTTCCTCTGATGCTCTCTTCTTCCTATTCACAAGTTTGTTATATAAATCATCAGGTATCTGTCCCTGAATTGTATCAAACTTCTTGTCAGCCAAAATCATATGCTTCACAACTGCATTCTCCAGATTAAGTCTATCTACATAATCATAAAGATCATAGTACTTGTTTATTCTTGTAAAGTCACCATCCTCAATGATATGCTCATTAAGATTTTCAACTTTGGGTTTCCAAGCTTTCTTCTTAACAATAGTGACATCATCTTTTATTTTTGCAATCTTTCTTGGAACTGGTTGCACTAAAGTTTTATGTCTCTTTCCTGGTCCAGTAGCACTTGACTCTTTTGCTAGGTGTGGAGGAAGTGGATCTAGTAGACATCTTTGCTTCTATATCCTTCTCAGTTACTTCCACTTTTACCTTCACTTGTGGTTCTTCCTATTGTATTGCAATTGATGATAAAGGAGGAATAGACAAAACTTCTTTTTGTCCACTCACTCTGATTGTTGCTGCTGTTTTCTTTGCTACCAAAAACTCATGCTCTATCATCCCTGTATCAATTTTCTTTATAGTGCTCTCAACTCTCTTCTTAGACTGCTTCTCTTCAATTAAGATCTTTGTGGAGTTGAAGTTGTCCTCAAAGGTTCCAAACCTATTGTACTGAGTGTCCAACTTACACTTAAGTAACCTGCTAACATAATCTTCTGCTTCTACCTCATATATCTCATAGCCAATAGGGTCTATGAACTTTGTTCTAGGCTCTACTACTTCAATATAGGTAAAGTCAGTATCCACCATAAAACATATATCATCTTTATACTTCTCAACAAGAGACTTAGGGATCCTTGATCTGCTAAAGACAATATTCTGAAATGTCTTAATAACTAGTACTGCACTCTCATTTACACTGTCAATAACATGTCTTCTGTACACTAGGTTAATCCTTTCCATTGTATTTTTTCCATCATTCCAGTCATTTCCAATGGTGTAAGGAAATCTCCTCAAAAGATGAAAAAACATATAAGTGATTAGGGATGAGAACCTAAACTGTGTATACTTAGTTTTTTTAATCTTCTCCAAGTTCTCAAACAATTGAATTCTTAGAATTTCACACATATCAAACTTGTACCCTATCAAAACACATTAGATAGGCTACATGTATCATTCCAGCTGCCATGTCATCCTCTCTTGAATTTGCACAAAACTTAGTAGTTAGGATCTTGCATAAGTATCTCACATCATCTTGTTTGATCTTACTAATCATAATTCCTCTACCATTATAGGATGAGTTTGTGTTGTCAATGACTATTTTCCTCATGTTTTTCTCATTTAAAGGAATAGCTCCAATTTTAGATAATCTAGTGACTTCATGAATCAAATATGCTGTAATATCTATCACTCTATCTTCTAACCAAAACTTTCCATTATGAATTCTGCTCAAGATAATCTTAGTGCATTATTGATTATCAAATTCATACTGTAATCCATACTTAACAATTTCATTATGTTCCAAATATTCAAAAACCTTATTTCAGTGTCATATCCTGATTGTAAATCTTCTAATATTCATTTATGAAATCACTATCACTGACTATCTCTAGTTTGCATCCAAGATAACTTCTGACATTCTCTAAGTGTAAAACTCCGTCTGGTATGGATGATAAAGCAAACCTAGGGTCTTCTTCCAAGGGTTCTACTGGTTCCCTTTTCAATTTAAGTCTATTCTTATCTCTGACATTGTGTATTAAAGAAACATCCATGATTTCTTCAAATTCCCTTACCGATTCAAAGATCTATAAAGTAAAATACCTTAATTTCATGATTTTAGGGCTTGCATAGATTCGACACAAAATTCTTCTCCAAATCCTTGCAAAATGCTTCCAATCACTTCTCTTTGATCTCCTTGACACTTGAATTCACTTTGATGATCAAATAATATTGATCATAACCTTTTATTAATTCAATCTCACTTAGATCTAACATCGCATTCAATTCTTTTGCCTCTTGTTTCCAAAAAGTTGTTTCTACTAACCTGCAAAACTTAAAACTTCTTGCAATCTCGCAAAACATAATATTTTTCTTTGCGCTCTTAACCATAGCATTAGAACATCATAAACTACCTTGCATTAACTGCACAAGACTCGATTCATCATATATCTACTTCTACACTAATCTAAGTTCCTATTCTACTGTAATTTACATAAATTAAGTACTTTGAGATGGGTCAGGTAAAGATTCATTCTTACCTTTCAATACTTCACCTTTCCAATTACCTTCAATGTTGAATATGTCTCCTTGATCTGTGCTTTTGATAAACTTCACTTCATCTAAATTACTACAACATCCTTTCTAACTGTTACTTGTATCTTCATTTCTTCTAACATAATTTATGGGATTAGGATTAGGATGAAAAACTCTATTGTTCATTCTGCAAAACCTTGCTGTATGTCCAATCTTGTTGCATATTTGATAAACAATTCCATTGTTTCCATAGCTTGGTCCAGGTTGATTGATTTGTGATCTGCAGTTTCTAGTAATGTGTCCAACCTTGTTGCATCTATAACATATTACTCTATTTCTTCTGTTCATATCTTCAGTAGGTTTCTTATCTGCATTATTAGTATTCCTAAACATTCTACTACCATCATTATTCTCAATAAATTTAGGTTTCCTACATTCAATAGCTCTATGTCCAAAACCATGACAATTGTAACAATAACCATTAAGAGGTTTAAATTGCTTATCTATGCAATCTCTCTTCATATGACCAATAGTATTACAAGAAAAACATCTACCTTTGAATTCCCTTTGCATACCTTTGGGTGATTCCTGTTGCTTTGGTGATTCATCTTCTTTAGGTGTATCTTCAGATATGTTGATCTCATCAGACTTCTTCTCATCTATGCTTTCAGATATCTTCAGATCTGGTTCCTTACTTTCATCATTTGCTTGAAAAGTTTTGAATCCAAGACCAATCTTATCATATAATGGTTTTTGATAAGATATTTGTTCATCAATCTTCTCACTAGTTGAAGCCTTTCAAGTTGTTGCTTGGATTGAGTCAGTTCACCTTTCACAATCTTACTGTATTTCTCAAGTTCAGATGTTACTTTACAAAGTTTAGATTTTAGTCCTTCATTTTCAATCTTTAGACTTTCATTTTCAGATTTCATATTTGCTTGATTCTTTCCATTTCCATCTTTCAAACTAAGCTTCAAATTTTCTATCTTCAGTTCATGCTTAAGGATCTCATTTGCTTTCTCTAAATTGTCATCACAATCTTCAATAAAAACTTTGGATTCCTTTTCAGATCTCAGATCTTCCAATTTGTTTTTCAGTTTCTCAATGAGGTTCTTTGCATCATCATACTTTCTTTTCAAAGTATCTTTTTCAATAGTAAGCAAGTCAATCTGTTCAAGAGCTTCTTCAAGATTCTTTTGTAGTTGATCCATATCCATAGAGATCTTACTCAAGCTACTAGGCTTTCCTTGAATGATTCTTTTCCAAGTAACTAAGCTTTGATACCAATTGTTAGAAATAGGGAATACTGAGAGGGGGGGGGGGGGGGTGAATCAATATTCTACAAACTTTATCTTTTGCCCAATTATGGATATAACATATTATCTTTATACATGCATAACATAAGAAGCTAAACAACATGCATAGCAATAAAGAACTCATAACACATTATTTGTTCTCGAGGAAACCTTGGCCAAGGGAAAACCTCGGTGGGGATGGTACCCACAAAGATCCACTAATCAAAAGTATCCTATTAAGGATGTTGACCCTGTTAGGAGTCTATTACAAGCATATAGTGTATTAGTCCTGATTAAGGGACTATAGGCCTTGTTAGAAGCCTCAACCCTGTTAGGAGTTGGTAGTACAAAATGTGATTACCAGATGAGCCCACTGCCCAAACAAGTCATGTACAATATACACTGATTACAAAAATAGGTTAAGGTACATAACCTTATACTGCTTGCATCAATATCTCTTCGTTGCTCTTTCACTATCACTATTACATATGCATCATATATTTCACATCATATCACTTATCCACACTATTGTGTTCTTGCTACAATTACAATTACATTTACATTTATACAAATAAATTTATCCAAGATTTAACATCTAGGATGTCATCCCTTTATATTGTTAAGTCATTATTTTGATAAACAAAATAATCCCTTAACTCTTTACTAGTTCTGTCTTCATATTCTATCCTGTCGGCTTGACACTGTCTTTGGTAAAACTATCATAACTCCTTCTCTACATGCCCTACGGACTTACACTCTAAGATGGGTGTTCAATAGGCATCATAGAGTCTATGTTCAAGTGTGCAAGCACTGAACTTACTCCAATCAACATCACAAACAAAAATTGTGTACAGGTTCACTAGTAAAAATATAGTCTCACACTTAGACAAATTTACAATGCGCTTTGTCATACTTGCTCTCTGACTTGTGTGATCTTCATGTGGATCATATGTTGCCATAATGACAACATATATGTAATCAACTTAGACAAATTGCCAACAATGATAAGGGGGTGAAAGAAGGTAGAGAGAGAGAGAGAGAGAGAGAGAGAGAGAGAGAGAGAGAGAGAGAGAGAGAGAGAGAGAGAGAAGGGGAATATAGAGGGTAGGAAGGTGGGAGAGAGCATATGTGTGTGTGAGAGAGAGTGGGTGAAAGAGGGTAATAAGGGAAAACATAGAGGGTACAAAGGTGGAGAGAGATAGAGACTCTCTCTCTCTCTCTCTCTCTCTCTCTCCCACTTTGACTATTTCTAATCACTATTTAAATCTATTTCTTAAATAGGGCTCATGCCCTATAGGGCTAGCACACTATTGAAATCTATGACTTTCATGGGGCACACGCCCTATAAAAGTCATAGATTTCAATAGTGCGTGTGCCCTATAGGGCACACACGCTTTGTAAGGTATTGGGATTTACCAATCCTAAGGCTTGGATTTTCCTTGGAGATCCAACCCAAAGACTTGGATGACTAAAATAGGCCTGAGACATGTTTTCCAACAAACATACAAAAAAATGATATCTTTTTTTGTGTGCTCCTCGTCAGGGTTACTCGTAGCTCAAGAACGTAAAAAATTAGATTACGTGATATTGCAGATCTCTTTGTTAGCTATCTAAGCATATAATTTATTTTGAATTCTAATTATGTTAAGTTTTTCAACTCTAATTTCTTTTGTGTGCATGTCTAATTTTTGTAAAAAACCAACATGTATTTTTTTGGGCATAGATTTTGGCTCGTTCATCAAAATTTGCAACAAGTTACATTTTTAGAAACTAGAATCCATTCTACACACTTTAAAAAAAAGAAAATTTGATTTTCGATTAGTTTTAAATAATTTCTAGGGGGAGCACATAGAAATTTCACATTTACAGGATGTGTGCACTTCGTAAATTCATCAAAAATTATGCATTCATCAAAAAATTACCAAAAATTTTTGGGATAAACTACATGGTGTTAGATAACTTCTCACTAGAGCGATTAAAAAAATTCAAAAAAAAAGTCAACATTTTAGGGGGAGCACACCAGACGCTATGTTATGTTTTTTCACAAAAAATAGGACCACTTTTTGTGCTCCCCCTTTTTGAGGGCCTCAATCTACACCATTTTCAAAATAAGTTAGTAGTTTAGGAACTAGATTTAGAGTATTACAACTCTTGTTTTTGTTGCATCTTAAAATTTTGAGTCTAACTATCTTCAATTTCTTGTTGAAGTTCATAGTTTGCTGATTTCAGGAAAAAAGTGGCATCTTATACCCCCTTTTTGGTCCCCCATCTTTGTGCACTTACCCTATGTGTATGTAAAACAAAAGAGAGTTAGTTTTGTGAAGAGTGGGAAGGAAAAGAAAAATGAGAAACTAGAGCTTGTGCATACAGATGTATGGGGACCATCTCATGTATCTTCCCTTGGTGGCTCTTTATATTATGTTACATTTATAGATGATGAAACAAGAAAAGTATTTATTTATTTCCTTATAAAAAATCTGATGTATTTCAAACTTTTAAGAAATGGAAATGCTTGGTTGAGAATGAAACTAGTAAAATGCTAAAATATCTCAGATTTGATAATGGTGGTGAGTATTGCAACATAGAATTTGAAGATTATTATTCCTCTAATGGTATTCATAGGCAAAAAATTGTACCAAGGACTCCACAAGAAAATAGAGTGGTTGAATGCATGAACAAGATAATAATGTAGTGTGCAAGGAGTATGAGGTTGCATGCTAGGATGTCCTTAAACATGTGGGCAAAGGCTATTAATAGAAGAATATATTTAATCAATAGAGGTCCCTCTACTCCTTTGGGTTGTGGTATTCCAAAGGAAGCATGGACTGGTAAGAAGGTGAATTATTCTTTTCTCAAAAACTTTGGTTGTGAAGCATTTGCACATATAGATTCTAAAAATAGAACCAAGCTGGAAGTTAAGTCAGAGAAATGTGTATTGTTTGGATATGGCATTGATGAATTTGGTTATAGGCTTTGAGATTTTGAAAATCATAAAATTGTAAGAAGCGGGGATGTCATATTCAATGAGAAAGTGTTGTACAAAGATCTGTAGCAGCAACATGAAAAGAAAGAAAATGAGTATGTAGTACTAGATAATACTCCAAAAGATGATGTTCTAGTAGTTCTTTATGCTCCGCAACAATAGCAACAACAAATACCACAAACCCCAGTGAATGTTAGATGGTCAACAAGGTTAAGTAGACCTCTATAAAGATTTTATCCCTCTTTGTATTCTATTTTATTAACAGGTGTTGGTGAACCAGAATGTTATGATGAAGCTGTGTAGGTGGATACAAAGCTTCAATGGGAGTATGCAATGACAGATGAAATGGACTCCTCGCTAAAAAATAAAACTTGGGATTTATGTGAGTTACCTGCAGGTAAAAGGGCTTTACAGATTTAATGGGTTTATAGGATGAAAGAAGAGGATGGAGGTAAGAAATTATTTAAAGCTAGATTAGTCGTAAAAGGATTTGCACAGAAAAAGTGTATTGATTTTGATGAGATATTTTCTCCAGTTGTTAAAATGACTTCTATTCATACTGTTTTAAGTATTGTGGCTACTGAAGACTTGCATTTAGAGCATCTTGATGTTAAAACAACTTTTCTTCATGGTGATTTGGATGAAGAAATATATGGTACAACCACAAGGATTTGAGGTGACGGTTAAGGAGAATTTAGTGTGTAGATTGCAGAAAAGTTTATATGGCTTGAAGCAAGCACCTCGACAATGGTATATTAAATTTGACACTTTTATGAATGAACATGGATACACTCGGCGTCATTCTGACCATTGTGTTTATTTTAAGAGGTTGGATGATGATAGCTACATTATTTTATGTCTATATGTTGATGATATGCTTGTAGTTGGGTTTAACACAGATCACATTAAGGGGTTGAAACAATAGTTAGTACATTCATTTTCTATGAAGGATTTGGGGGCAGGAAAACAAATCCTTGGTATTAAAATTTGCAGAGATAGGAAAAATAGGAAATTGACTTTATCTCAGGTTGATTATATTGAGAAGGTGTTGCAACATTTTTCTATGAAGAATGCTAAAGTTGTCAGCACACCTTTGCCTGGTCATTTGAAATTGACTAAGGAGATGTGTCCAAAGACACCAGAAGAGGAGGCTAAAATGTCCAAGGTACCTTATGCTTCAACTGTAGGGAGCTTAATGTATGCTATGGAATGTACTAGGCCAAATATTGCACATGCAGTGGGAGTCATTAGCAAGTATATGAGTCACCCTGGGATTGAGCATTGGAATGCAGTCAAATGGATTCTCAGATATTTGAGAGGTACATCAAACAAATCTTTACACTTTGGGGGATCTACTATTATTGTACAAGGCCATGTTGAATTAGATTTGGTAGGAGATATAAATAGCAAGTAGAGTACTATATGCTATGTATTTACTATTGGTGGGACAATAGTGAGTTGTATTTCTCGGTTACAAAAGGTGAATGCTTTATCCACTACAGAGACAGAGTATGTTGTTGCTATAGAGGTGGACAAGGAGATGATATGACTTTAATTCTTCATGGAAGAATTGGGACATCCACAAACAAATAATTATCTGTATACAAAAAGCCATAGTTCCATTTATCTTGCAAATAATTTGGATTTCCACTCAAATAAAAAACACATATAGTTGTGGTGCCAGTTTTGGATGATGAGCAGTTAAAGCTAGAAAAGATACATACAGATGATAATCCAACAGATATGTTTACAAAGGCAATAACAAGGGAGAAGTTGAACTCCTATTCAGCTTTGTTTGGTCTACTAGACTGAACATCATAAAGGAACAACAAAGCTCAAGGTGGTTGGATCCAGTGGGAGCTTGATAGGGTAGCATTTCAGCTATAGGATCTCTATCTCTCTCTCTATCTCTCTCTCTCTCTCTCTCTCTCTTCCACTCTATTTCATAGTTCTACATAACCCATGTGGGTTATGTAGAGGTAAAAGCACAAGTGTTAGGAATGGGAACACTGAGAGGGGGGGGGGGTGAATCAGTGTTCACTGAAATTTAACTTTTTACTTTAATCTTTATGCATAACATAAATGCTTAAGATTTGAATTAAACATTCACATAAACATGAAACATGAAACATGAAATTAACACATGACACCAATATGGTTACAGGGAAACCCAAATATGTAAAAACCCCCGGTGGGACTTGATACCCACTAATATTTTGCACTAGTGTTTTGTGATCCTTGTTAGAAGATCCTTTACCCTGTTAGGAGTAGCTTTATAATGCTTTAAGTACAGTAGACCTTGTTAAGGGTCAGACCCTATTAGGAGTCTTTTACAATGATCCATGTTAGGGGAGTGGACTCACTGTCCTAGAGCTCACTACTCAAATGGTGAAGGCTATAACCTTCTAAATTCAGATACACACTATATCTGTTGGTGAACTATCACTGTGACACTGCTTGTTAGATCAATTCCTTTGGTGTGCTGATGCTTTAGCCTCTAGAAAATATTTCATACATCTTATGCTATCTTCACATACCTCTTCTCTACTTCTCACAACTCTATTACAACTTCCATACCGAATACAATGGGTGCACCTTATATTTATGTGCTCATACAAAATACATAAATAGGTTCGCCCTATAACTAATTGGCTTAAGCGTGCTTACAATTATACAAATAAATATGTCAGAAACCTAAATACAATAGGTGCATGGCCTTTACAATATTACATTATAATCACAAACCAAAATGTTAACTGTCAGCTCCAAGCCCTGTTCTCTACTGGCACACACTGGCTGTGCAACTTCAACTGACTATAAATTTCACATCTTTGCATATCTACTTATGCACTCATAGACTAAGCATAAGTATAGTCTAACAAGCTTAAATTTTAGGGCACATACCATAATTCATCCATACACGTGCGTTGATGCTCTGAGCTGCAGGAACTCTGTACACTGTCTAGTCTTCAACACTTAACTAAATTATGATCTTTACACTAAGTGCACTGACTCTAAACTGCTATATGACTTTGTTTCCATAATGAAAACACTATGTCTAGTCATATACTTCAGTATAGACAACTTTCCAACAATCTCCCCCTTTGTCATTGATGGCAACAAAGGAATATGGCCAAGTTGCTAACACAAAAACTTTTGTCTTCTATACATTTTTTTATACATAATCTTATATCTCCCTATACATATATATACTCCATATTCTATCTACAACTCCCCATTTTACATTAATGACAAAGGTGCATCAAAAAATTGTATATACATATACTCACTGAGGAAAAACATCTGGATATGCAATCTTGAGGTTCTGGATCTCCTTCTTCCAAAAGGTTATCAGAGAGTTAACTATCTGGAGATGGGTGCATAATGCATATTGAAGCTTCTCCATCTTCTCCAAGTCATTGATGGGACCATGATCATAAGTTACCATGGTGGCATCAATATCCTTTAAATTCTAATTGAGGATGTCTAAAGAGGGCGCAAGACCATTCTTCAATTGAGCCTGTCTGGACCTTATCCTTGTTATCTCTTTTTCTTCCTTCTCAATCTTGTCTACCTATCCTTGGTAGACATTGTTACACAAGTTCACATTAGTGGATGTGTTTGACATTGAATTCTTTACCTACTCAATCAAGGCTTCTGCTTCTTTTATCTTCTTAAAGTGAGCATCGGTGAGCTTGTCTTGATCCATGTATGCTGCAATGATCTTTCTTCCTTCATCAACAAACTCTTTCAAAGATGCTTGACTAGACTTAAGAGAATTCAAGTCTAGTGAAAAGTTGCTCATCAACTCATTCAATCTCTTCTTTAAGTACTTTTCTTCTGCTACTACGGACACAAATTCTTCTAGGCTAGAAAAGTTGCTTTTGAACTACGAGAGGACTGAACTCACATCATCAAAAAAATTTATTTTTAACACTTTCTTATCCTCGAGCAGAAAAATGTTCAAAATATTCACTGATTCTAATAGGAGAGGATTCCTCATAACTTACTTTTCTTTTGCCTTCTCCATAGCTAGGATGTAGAACTTAATCAGGTCTTCTTTCCAGGAGTCCAAACTACTTGTGTCAGGTGTCAAACTTGACAACAATGTTGAGGAGGGAGTGATGGGAGTGGTGTCCATCACTTCTTGTTTTATCTTTGCAAGATCAACATAAGTATCTTCTTATTTCTTTTCTACTTCTTCTTCTTCTTTCTTATCAGATACATCTTCTATGAGTACTTCTTCTTGCTGAGTGGGAGGTGAATTACTGCATAAGATTTTAGCTTCTTCAGTACTAACAAATGCTTCCTCAAACTTGTCCAAATCCTTATCTATAGCCGACATGGCTATTTCCACATTATCTATGATAATAGTTCTACCTTCATGAGATTTTGAGATGGGTGTAGGCTTGTCTGCCTCTGTTTGAATTTCTGCTATGGGCGCTAAGTCCTAAGGACTTGTCACTAGTACATTGAAGGTCTCTGCTTCCTTGTCTTGCTTACTGGGTGCATGAGTGATGGGTGCAATAGGTGGTTTTATCTGTTGTTCTAATAACACCTTCTCAAAAAGCCTTCTCTGTTTCCTTCGCTATCAGCTCATAGTCTTTATTCATGATATGAAGATTCCTCATCTTTGTCCTTAAGTGCAGCTTTACTAGATTTAGTATCAATGACCTTTCTTCAATAGAACATACAGGAAGAGTGTCTTCTAATACTTTTTCTTTGATCCTTATATCTTCTTCATTTGCTTGTCTCTTCAGGTTTTCCAAAATATCCCATACTTTATCTGGAATGGAGGTTTTCAACTGAAGGACTATATTCTTAAACTTGATCATATGTTTGACAATCATACTATGAATTTATGATTTATCAATCTCACTGTATGTGTCATAGTACTTCTCTACTTGATCAATCCTGCCCTCATCAACAATTCTTGCATTCAAAACTTTAAGGCTAGGTTTGAATCCCGCCTGAGGATGTGCTTGAGTGTTTTTCTTACTCCTTAATGCTCGTGAGGATGGATGACTAGTGCTGGCTTCTTTCTTCCTCTTGAATAAAGGTTTATACACTAGAGGAGCGGTAAGATCAATAGTGTCTATGGGCACATAAGGAGTATTATCTTCTTTACCCTTCTGACTATCATCTGATTTAGTTTTCATCTTCTTCAACTTGGGATCTTCTTGTTCTTCCTCTTCTGCTGTGCCTTTCAATTCTAGGGAAATATTTTCATCCCTTGCTTTATCAAGGTCAGCTTGAGACACACCATGTATTCTCAAGATCTCAGAAGTGACCTTTGCAACCTTTCTTTTAGTTGCAACACTGTTAAGTTTTGCATCAACTTCTCTGGTCTTTTCTTCATAGGTTCCCCACCTAGGTTCATTAGGATCTTTAGGGGCTATCAGAAGTACATGTGTATAAGCTTCAAGAACTTGTTCCTCTACCTCATACCCAAGTGGATGAATCCACTTAGTTCTAGGCTCAACTGCTTCCATACATGTAGTATCAGTCTCCACCATAAATCATATTGAATCCTTATACTTTTCTACAATACTTTCTGGAATCCTATACCTCATCTGCATCTTAGTTCTAAAAGTCTTCAATTCCAATGTGATATAATCCCTTAGAGTACTCTCTATGGATGCTTTGTTGGAAATTTGAGGCATGGTAGGAATGGACTTGTCCAAGTACAAATTTGATATCTTCCCAACAATATGAAGGTACACATAGATGATAGGGACCCAAACCTGAATATCTTTGTCTTGTCATGCTTGATAGCCTTGATGTTATATATCAATTGTGCACAAAAGATCTCACACAAGTTGAATTCCCCATCTTCCTTCACAAGTCTGATAGCTACTAGAATAGTGCCCGCAGACACACTATTCACCCTACTGGTGTGATGAAATCTGTACCCCAATATCATTGACATCAATTTGATGTCTGCTTGCTCAATAGGCTCCATGGTCATACCGCACCTATCACTCCTTGACTTACATACTTGTTCTACCATTTTCCTAAAATCCTTGCACACAGGAAGGATGGTGCCTGTTCTAGAAAGGCCTGTCATCTCATGAATTAGGTCATTTGTGATTCTAACTGGAACATCTCCAATCCAAAATAGATCATCATGGATTCTGCTCAATAAGATCTATATCCATTCAGTCTCATAGAATTCATATGCCATAGCATACTCAACAATAGGGTGATCATTCCATTTGGCGTATTCATCCATGAATGTTTTGTCCTATTTCAACATGATATCCATGTGCACCCTTAACCTATCTAGTCCAACAGGTTCTTTCTTACAGTAGATGTAAGCCCTTATGTCTTCCACATGCATGACGCCCATAGGCATGTAGGAGAAAGCTCCCTCTAAGTCATCTAGGGTGGATTTAAATGGGTGCCTTTTGAAAACATATCTTTTCTTCTCAATGGCATCATAAACAATGGGAATGGCCATGACTTACTTGTTAATCACTTTCCAACTAAACTTAAGAGACAATCTGATGGCTTTCAAATCGACGCAATGAGCTAGGGTTTCTGCAACCGATCAAATGCACTGATGACTGCAAAAAATCTTTGATAGATCAATCACCAATATTTTACAACAACTTCCAAGGATCCTTCTACTCTCTATTGCTCTGAATTTGAATGCAACGAGCAATCAAATGACTTCTATGAACTTTAAAAGTGAAAAATCCATGATTAATACACGTTGCGTAAACCAGGTTGTCACTTCAACATTTCAAACTCGAGCTCTGTAAACAATTAACATGTGCACTCTTGCATGAAGGTTCTTATACACTCCAAAAGCTTAAGTCCAAAGGCACATACTCTGAGGATGAGTATACCAGCCACACAAGGGTCTAGAGCTAAATTAGCTCCCCCTATGACCTTGAGGGCCATTCAAGCAGATGTAGAGGGTGCGTCCACTGGGGATGCATCCAATACATTCTCATTATTCTTCTCCTTTTTCTCTAACCAAATCATGCTCACATCTTCTGAGGCTTTAACAAAGTTAACTTCTCCTACGAGATCCAAAACTATTTCTTCAGCCTTTTTAGGGCTTCCCTGACCTTGCGTTCTTGATCTATAGAACCTTGATATATGTCCAACCTTGTTACAAGAGTGACAAATGACTGGAGGTCTTATATTCCTTGGTGCATTGACATGAGTCACCATTCTGCATTGCTTTGATGTGTGACCATTATAGTTACATATCTAGCATGTAACATTCTGAGAAATTCTTACATTTGTTTGGTTTTGATTTCTCTGATCTTTTTGAATTCTATTCTTCTTACTAGTCTTGCAATTTATAGCTCTATGACCAAACTTGTTGCATGAAAAACAGTAACCATTAAAAGGTTTTACCTCTGTATAGTTCTGCACAATGTGTCCATGCTTGTTACAAGCAAAATAAGTGCATTCTACTTGATTGCACTCAATCTTAGGTGGTTCTCCCTTGTCTATGGTTTGATCTTCAGTCTTTTCAACATCAGTAGAATCCTTTTGTGAATCCTTTCTTGCTCGCATATTGTCAATCTGATTTTGTGCTTCATTGTATCTAATACAGCTAGTGTCTTCTTTGGCTCTTCTTGCATACAATTGAGATTCTACCAAATCAGCACTGGTGTGTAATTTTTCAATATGATTCTTGGCTTCTTTCAATTCATATTCCAAGCTTTCTTTGTTATTTCTTAGCTCCAAGATTTCCATGTTTTCTTTCCTTAGTTCGTCATTCAGCTTAAGGTTCTCTTTGATCTGTTCATCAAGGACTGCCTGATTATTAGTCAGCTTATCATCAACCTCTTCAATTTTATCTTTTAAGGATTTGTTTTCTTCATTGAGCTTCTTTACCATTGTCCCTAGATCACTGGTAGAGCATTCTTTCAAATCTTTCCTTAGATTTTTTATGACAAACTGAGCATCACTAATTTTATCCTTTAGTTCTTCAGATTCTCTTTCTGACTTGTCCAGAACTTCAAGAGCAGCTTCAAGATTTCTTTTCAGATGTTTCATTTCTACTTTGTCCATGATCTCCTCAAGTGGTTAAACTTCTATGCTAAGGACCAGAGCTCTGATACCAATTGTTAGGAATGGGAACACTGAGAAAGGGGGGGGGGGTGAATCAATGTTCACTGAAATTTAACTTTTAACTTTAATCTTTATGCAAAACATAAATGCTTAAGATCTGAATTAAACATTCACATAAACATGAAACGTGAAATCAACACATGACACCAATATGGTTATGGGAAAACCCAAATAGGTAAAAACCCCGGTGGGACTTGATACCCACTAATATTTTACACTAGTGTTTTGTGATCCTTGTTAGAAGATCCTTTACCCTGTTAGGAGTAGCTTTACAATGCTTTAAGTATAGTAGACCTTGTTAAGGGTCGGACCCTGTTAGGAGTCTTTTACAATGATCCCTATTAGGGGAGTGGACTCACTGTCCTAGAGCTCAATGCTCAAATGGTGAAGGCTACAACCTTCTGAATTTAGATACACACTATATCTTTTAGTGAACTGTCACTGTGACACTGCTTGTCAGATTAGTTCCTTTGGTGTGCTGATGCTTTGACCTCTAGCAAAGCTTTAATACATCTTATGCTATCTTCGCATACCTCTTCTCTTCTTCTCACAACTCTATTACAACTTCCATATCGAATACAATGGGCGCACCTTATATTTATGTGCTCATACAAAATACATAAATAGGTTAGCCCTATAACTAATTACAAACAACACTTCCAAATGAATTGGCTTAAGCGTGCTTACAATTATACAAATAAACATGTCAGCAACCTAAATACAATAGGTGCATGGCCTTTACAATATTACATTACAATCGCAAACCAAAATGTTAACTATCAGCTCCAAGCTTTGTTCTCTGCTGGCACACACTAGCTGTGCAACTTCAACTGACTGTAACTTTCACATCTTTGCAATCTACTTATGCGCTCATAGACTAAGCATAAGTATAGTCTAACAAAATTAAATTTTAGGGTGCATATCATAATTCATCTGTACACACGTGCGTTGATGCTCTAAGTTGCAGGAACTCTATACACTGTCCAATCTTCAACACTTAACTGAATTATGATCTTTACACTAAGTGTGCTGACTCCAAACTGCTATATGAATTTGTTGCCATAATGACAACACTATGTCTAGTCATATACTTCAGTATAGACAACTTTCCAACAAGCTCTAGTTCTATAGAACCCACATGGGTTATGATGAAATATGAACATTCTGCCACTCTCTCTAGATCTCTCTCTCTCTCTCTACACAACCCACATGTGGTTTATGTAGAACTAAAATATTGCATAAGTTTTAGTTCTATAGAACTTGCACATGTTATGAGGATATATGAATGATAATATTTTTAGCTCAATGGAATGTGTACCTTCTCCATTGAGATAAATATATTATTCCCAATAGCCAAAAAATAGCATTACAATTTATTCCAAGGGCCCAATATTATTTTTCATGTCTTTCTGTGACAATATCAGATAGATTTTCATGTATTTTTGTCACATTTGATTTCAAATGATTGGTTTCTCTTATTTTTTGGATTGTTCTTGAAGTTATTTTAGTGTTATTACTTTAGATTATAAAAAAATGATGATAATTTATTATTTTTTTGTGGGCTATGAAGAAGTATAAGTTTTTTTAATTATTTTTTTTAGGCTCAGCATGACTCAATTTTTCCAAGCCTAAATATTTTGAATTTTAAATAACCCACACATGTTTGCTATATTTTGGAGGGGGGGGTGTATCAATAATACCTGATTTCAAATACGTAAAAAAATCTTTTCTCTAATTAACTCGGTGACAACTAGGTTAAACATAGTACTATTTATCGACAACGGTAAATAAATTTTAATAATTAGTAGATCAATCACATAAATTATTCATCACATGTAACACCAGTATTTAACATGGAAACCTAGCTTTGGGAAAAACCACTGTGGGAATTGTCACCCACTAAGAAAATACTCTTCTAAAGTACGCCCGGTTAAGAGCCAATCTAGTTAAAGATTACAATAAAAATTGTTAGATGTGACCCGATCAAGGGATTTACCTTAGATCTGTTAGGATTCTCACCCTATTAGGAGTGGCCTGGTTAAAAGTCTTCAAACACTCTTTAGAATGTTACCTTTTTCAATGATTTTACAGTAAGATTGTTAAGTCCACTTGTTAAGAGATTTATCTGTTACAAATGCTAGTAAGAAACAATAAATTATTTGACCTATAAATTCACAACTATCTTTGCATAACCAGATCCTTTGTGCACTCTTCTATCTTCACTTCAATTCTTCACTTTCCACTAGCTTCAACACTTCATCAGATCCTACTTTCTGACTCAAAATTTCTTTGTTCCTTCTTCACTACTTCAGTCGGTGACTCTTCGTCTCTTCAATTTTCCAACCATTTGTTTATACAAATCCATCCTTTATATAGACAATTTTTCCTCTTAATCTCCTGTATTACATTTTTCTTTGATCAATCTTAATCATTTAATTTATTATACCTAGAATCTGGATCTCGGTAACATGTTTTATTTTCATCTAGGAACTTAAACTTTTCTTGAAACTTGTTCCTTCTATTTTAACCGTTTATATCTAAATCATAGATCTTCACCTTGAATTATCCTATTTGTATATTTCTATAACTAACTTTCCTTGTAATCATGATCATCCAACTCATCATAGCTAATCATTAAATGTCATTCCAATCCTTGTATTTAATTAACTATTCCTTGCTCGGTGGCTCATCCTGAATTTCGGTTAACTTTTCTTGGTGCCTAGAACTTTCTTGATCAGTACCTTTAGTTCCTCTGCCTTTACTAAAACATACTTCCTTTTAAATTTTACCTTTACCAAGTAAATTTTCCTTCTCGGTAGCCAAAACTCTTTTTCTTACTGACTTGAAAAATCTTCATTACCATACTTTAACGACTTGATATAATCATATGTTGGGTAGAAAACAATTATATCATCATAACCTTACCATTGTATGATCTATATATGTTGCTGAATTAAGTTCTTCAACTTCACAACATCTCATTCCTTCATCTTATTAACTCATTCAAATTATAGCATATACTGAATGATATGACAACATAATATAAACCATAAATCAATTGCTTGATATTAATGACAAGACAATAACTAATCTAACCTTTCTACTATCTTGTATTCCTCTGATCTTGGTTAGTCTTCATCATCATCACCATCAGTTAAACAATCTTCAGTCATTATTATCAATTATAGTAACAATATCCCTCTTTGGCATTGATGGAAACACTAACAATCTTCAGTGTCCAATTGATGACGGTAACACTTCACTGCTCTTATAATCCCTCTGAGATTTATCTTCTCTATTTATATTCTCGCTCTTTCACTATTCCTCTTTTTCATTAGTAGATCTTCTTTACTATTCCTCTTTGACAACTTCTTTTTTTGATCCTCATCTTTCTCTATGCAACATCAATGCATCAGCAATATTCTCCTTCTAACAACTTCATTATCACTTTCATTACTATTCATTATCATTTTATCATCAATTCATTCATCCCCCTCTTTGAAAACAATGCCAAAGACACATACTCTTGAAATTTTTTCTAAGGCAATAACTTATACCTCAAGTATAGATTTCTCATTATAGTCATAAACTTGTTTTTCAAAAGTTTAGAATTCACCTAAAGAGTGAACACTAGTATCAACTCATAAAATAGATATTTTGTTGAATACTTGAATTGATGCATCATGCATCATCCCTTAGTGAATATCATATAGGGGAAGAACCCCTAACTTACCTCAGAGATACTTAAAAGAATCATTCGGTAGTGGTTTGGTAAATATATCATCTATTTGTTCTTTAGAATTCACATACTCCAATATCACATGCTTATCTTGTACTTTCTCTCTTAAGTAGTGATACTTAATAGATGTATACTTTGTCTTTGAATGCATCACCAGATTCTTTTATATGTTAATAGCACTGGTATTATAACAATAAATTGTAACTCAACCAGTAATCTCTTCTTGAATACCTTCAAGTAATTATTTGATCCACACAATATTAGAACAATTCATAGCTTCATCAACATACTCAATTTCAACAGTAGATTGTGAAATACAACTTTGCTTCTTGCTTAACTATGTCACTAACCTTTCTCCTAAAAATAAATCTCCACCACTAGTGCTTTTTCTATCATCAATATTTCCATCCTAGTCAGCATCAGTATACACTTTAAGGTCAAAATATCCTCTTTTTGTGTATAATAGACCATAATCTTCAATTTCTTTCAGATGTCTAAATATTCTCTTCACTACATACATATGTGTCTCCTTTGGGTTAGCAGAAAACCTTGCAACTATACGAACTAAATGTGCAATATCTGGTCAACTGTGAAAAATATATTATAGTTTACCAATTATGGATCGATAAAGTGTCTTATTTACTTCCTTTGTGTCATCTTCCTTTGACAATTTATAACTAGTAGTCATCAATGTTCCAACCGGTTTAGATTCTTCCATATTGAATGTCTTTAGGATCTCCTTGATATACTTAGATTGTGTTATGTAGATCCCATCCTTTAGTTGTTCAATTTTAAGTCTAATAAATAATTTAATCTCTCCAATCATAGCCATCTCAAATTCCTTTCTCATTTCTTCAACAAATGATTTAGACATTATCTCATTTCCACCAAATATAATGTCATTAACAAATATCTCAATAATCAATATCTTATCAATACTATCGCATTTCAAATATAAATTTTTTTTTTATCACTTTTTCTTTGAAATCATATCTTGATTAAGTAAGAGTGTAATCTTTCATATCATGCTCGGGGTGATTGCTTCAATCCATATAGTGCCTTGTGTAGCTTGCAGACCATATCCTTGTTATAATTATGAACAAATCCTTCAGGTTGTTGAATGTACACTTCTTCTTCAAGAATTCCATTAAAAAATGCAGACTTAACACCCATCTGATAAAATTTGAATCCTTTATAAGAAACATAAGAAATTAATATCCTTACACCCTCTAATCTAGCAACATGGGCAAATGTCTCACCATAGTTAATACCTTCTTCTTGTGCATACCCTTTGCAGGATAATCTTTCTTTGTTTCTGATCACATTTCCTTTCTCATTGAGTTTATTCCTGAAAATATAATTTGTTCCAATCACATTCTTATCCTTAGGCCTTGGTACCAGTGCCCAAGTGTTTTTCTTTTCAATTTGATCAATTTCCTCTTTCATTGCATTAATCCAGTCTTCATTTCCTAGTGCATGTTAGCTTGTGGTGACTAATCAGGAAAGTACTATCCAGGAAAGTACTGTACACTTTTCCTCCCGACCTCGCCGGGGTACCATTTCATTCGATCAGTTTTGGATGATGGACAGTTAAGGCTGGAAAAGATTCATACTGATGATAATCCAGCAGATATGTTTACCAAGGTAGTAACAAGGGAGAAGTTGAACTCATGTTCAGCTTCAGTTGGTCTTTTAGACTGAACAAAATAAAGGAACAACTGAGTCCAAGGTGGTTCAATCCAGTGGGAGCCTCATGTGGGTAGCGGTATTGCTACAGGATCAGTCTCCAAGTGGGAGGTTTTTTTTAGTATAGTGTGGATACTGATCAGTCACCAAGTGGGAGATTGTTAGCTTGTGGTGACTAATCAGGAAAGTACTATCCAGGAAAGTACTGTACACTTTTCCTCCCGACCTCGCTGGGGTTCGGGGTTGGGCCGAGCCCCGAGCGGGGGTTTGGGGGCGGCAGCCCCCAAGAGCAGGGGTTCGGGGGCGCAGCCCCCGAGGAAATTTTTTTTTGAGGCCGACTACTTTTTTCGGTTATTTGGGCCGACTACTTATAACTCATTCTAACCCTAAAGCGGAAAAATATTGTATAATATGGCTTAGGGTTAGGGATTTTTACTATGTATGATTTTAGTACTTGCGGCAGAATTGGGCTGTAAGGGATTACGGATTGTAATCAGGTTGTAATCACTGGATAATAATAATATTGGACTCGCTGTTGGTGGACGTAGCCCAGGGATTGGGTGAACCACGTTAAATTTGTGTGCCATTGTGTTCTATTCTGTGTGGTTTATTATTTTCTGATATTAGTTATATTTGCACATAATTGTTATTTCTGCCTTGTTAATCCTAACAAGTGGTATCAGAGCGAGGTTATTTCATTCGTTCTTTCATCTATTCTCTGAAGCAGGTCTCACGAGTTAGTGGGAGAGTCTCTCGGTTAAGTGGGAGAAATGGCAGAAGAGGGTAGGCTGAAGGTTGATAAGTTTAATGGGCAGAACTTCCAGTTATGGAAGATGCAAATGGAGGATTATCTCTATCAGAAGGATCTATGGCGGCCATTAGAGGGAGTAGCCAAGAAAGAGCAATCAATGTCTCAGGAGGATTGGGATATTTTGGATAGGAAGGCACTGGGGAGTATTCGTCTATGCCTGGCACAATCGGTGGCATTCAATATTACTGAAGCAAAGACAGCTAAAGATCTGATGGAAACCCTAGCGAAGTTGTATGAAAAGCCTTCAGCTTCAAACAAGGTATTTCTTATGAAGCGTTTATTTAATATGAAAATGGTAGAAGGTGGATCAGTTACTGATCATTTGAATAAGTTTAATACAGTTACAAGTCAATTAACCTCAGTTAAAATTACTTTTGATGAAGAGGTTAGGGCTCTCTTGATTTTGTGTTCTTTGCCAGAAAGCTGGAATGGCTTGGTAATGGCTGTTAGTAATTCTGTTTCTGGTTCTAATACCCTAAAGTATGATGATGTTATTGGTGTTATATTGAGTGAGGAAATTCGTAGGAAAAGCTCAGGGGCATCCACATCGGGTAGTGTATTGAACACAGAAAGCAGAGGCAGAACAAGAGATAGAGGAAACAACTCTGGAAATCGTGGGAAATCAAGAGGAAAATCAAAGGGAAAGAGGTTTGAATCTAAAGGGCCAAATGATTGCTGGTACTGTGGAAAACCAGGTCATAAGAAGAAAGATTGTTGGTCTCGGAAGAAAGATCAAGGAGACAAAAATGATGGAAACAAGGAGGCAAATGTGGTAAGTAACAAATCTGAGGAGGATGCTTTGCTCTTGTCCTTAGAAAGTATTGATGATTCATGGGTTTTAGATTCTGGGGCTTCATTTCATGCTACACCCCATAGAAGTTATTTTGTTGATTATGTCCAAGGGGATTTTGGGCTAGTTTATTTGGGAGATAATGAACCCTGTCAGATTGTTGGAAAGGGAAAAATTAAGATTAAGTTGCAGAATGGGAATCATTGGCTACTACAAGAGGTAAGACATGTTCCAAGGCTGAGTAGGAATTTAATTTCAGCAGGGCAACTGGGTGATGAGGGTTGCACAGTTACTTTTAATGATAAAAATTGGAAGGTTTCAAAAGGTTCCTTAGTAGTAGCAAAAGGTGTGAAAGTAGGCACCTTATATCTTTGTACAGGTCATACTGTTCCTTCTACTTTAATTGTTTCAGAAGATAATGAATGTTCAGGAACAGTGGCTGCAGTTGAGCAGGAAGAACATCAAACTGTTGCTGTAAATTTTGACACAGCACTGTGGCACAACAGACTCAGGCACATGAGTGAAAAAGGTATGAAATTACTTCATTCAAAGAAAGTTTTACCTGGTCTGAAATGTGTCAATATGGATTTTTGTGAAAGTTGTGTTTATGGAAAACAAAAGAGAGTTAGTTTTGTGAAGAGTGGGAAGGAAAAGAAAAATGAGAGATTAGAGCTTGTGCATACAGATGTATGGGGACCAGCTCAGGTATCTTCCCTTGGTGGCTCTCTGTATTATGTTACATTTATAGATGATGCAATAAGAAAAGTATGGATTTATTTCCTTAGACAGAAATCTGATGTATTTCAAACTTTTAAGAAATGGAAATGCTTGGTTGAGACTGAGACTGGTAAAAAGTTAAAATGTCTCAGATCTGATAATGGTGGTGAGTATTGCAGCACAGAATTTGAATAATATTGTTCCTCTAATGGTATTCGTAGGCAGAAAACTGTACCAAGGACTCCACAAGAAAATGGAGTGGCTGAACGCATGAACAGGACAATAATGGAGCGTGCAAGGAGTATGAGGTTGCATGCTAGGCTGCCCAAAAATATGTGGGCAGAGGCAGTGAGCACTGCTGTTTATTTAATCAATAGAGGCCCCTCTACTCCTTTGGACTGTGGTATTCCAGAGGAAGCATGGAGTGGTAAGAAGGTGAGTTATTCTTTTCTCAAAACCTTTGGTTGTGAAGCTTTTGCACTTATAGATTCTGAAAATAGAACCAAGCTGGAAGCTAAGTCAAAGAAATGTGTATTTGTTGGGTATGGCATTGATGAATTTGGTTATAGGCTTTGGGATTTTGAAAATCATAAAATTGTAAGAAGTAGGGATGTCATATTCAATGAGAAAGTATTGTACAAAGATCTGTTGCTGCAGCATGAGAAGAAAGAAAATGACTATGTAGTACTGGATGATACTCCACAAGTTCATGTTCCAGTAGTTCCTTATGCTCCGCAACAACAGCAACAACAAATACCACACACCCCAGTGAGTGTTAGACAGTCAACAAGGCTAAGTAGACCTCCAGAAAGATTTTCTCCATCTTTGTATTCTATTCTGTTAACAGATGCTGGTGAACCTGAATGTTATAATGAAGCTGTGTAGGTGGATACAAAGCTTCAATGGGAGTCTGCAATGACAGATGAAATGGACTCTTTGCTGAAAAATCAGACATGGGATTTATGTAAGTTACCTGCAGGTAAAAGGGCTTTACAGAATAAATGGGTTTACAGGATCAAAGAAGAGGATGGAGGTACGAAAAGATTTAAAGCCAGATTAGTTGTAAAAGGATTTGCACAGAAACATGGTATTGATTTTGATGAGATATTTTCTCCAGTTGTTAAAATGACTTCTATTCGTACTGTTTTAAGTATTGTGGCTACTGAAGATTTGCATTTAGAGCAGCTTGATGTTAAAACAGCCTTTCTTCATGGTGATTTGGATGAAGAAATATATATGGTTCAGCCACAAGGATTTGAGGTCAAGGGTAAGGAGAATTTGGTGTGCAGATTGCAGAAAAGTTTATATGGCTTGAAGCAAGCACCTCGGCAATGGTATATTAAATTTGACACTTTTATGAATGGGCATGGATATAGTCGGTGTCATTCTGACCATTGTGTTTATTTTAAGAGGTTGGATGATGACAGCTACATTATTTTATGTTTATATGTTGATGATATGCTTGTAGCTGGGTCTAACATGGATCACATTAAGGGGTTGAAACAACAGTTAGCAAAATATTTTGCTATGAAGGATTTGGGGGCAGCAAAACAAATCCTTGGTATGAAAATTTGTAGAGATAGAAAAAATAGGAAATTGTCTCTATCTCAGGCTGATTATATTGAGAAGGTGTTGCAACGTTTCTGTATGGAAAATGCCAAAGCTGTCAGCACACCTTTGCCTGGTCATTTGAAATTGACTAAGGATATGTGTCCCAAGACACCAGAAGAAGAGACTAAAATGTCTAAGGTACCTTATGCTTCAGCTGTAGGGAGCTTAATGTATGCTATGGTATGTACTAGGCCAGATATTGCACACGCAGTGGGAGTCGTTAGCCGTTATATGAGTAACCATGGTATTGAGCATTGGAATGCAGTCAAATGGATTCTCAGATATTTGAGAGGCACATCCAGTAAGTGTTTACACTTTGGGGGTTCTACTACTACTGTACAAGGCTATGTTGACTCAGATTTGGCAGGAGATATAGATAGCAGGCGGAGTACTACATGTTATATATTTACTGTTGGTGGGACAGCAGTGAGTTGGATTTCTCGACTACAAAAGGTGGTTGCTTTATCCACTACAGAGGCAGAGTATGTTGCTACTACAGAGGCAGCCAAGGAGATGATATGGCTTCAATTCTTCATGGAAGAATTGGGACATCCACAAAAGGATAATTTTCTACATACAGATAGCCAAAGTGCCATTCATCTTGCAAAGAATTCTGCTTTGCACTCAAAGACAAAACACATACAGTTGCGGTACCATTTCATTCGATCAGTTTTGGATGATGGACAGTTAAGGCTGGAAAAGATTCATACTGATGATAATCCAGCAGATATGTTTACCAAGGTAGTAACAAGGGAGAAGTTGAACTCATGTTCAGCTTCAATTGGTCTTTTAGACTGAACAAAATAAAGGAACAACTGAGTCCAAGGTGGTTCAATCCAGTGGGAGCCTCATGTGGGTAGCGGTATTGCTACAGGATCAGTCTCCAAGTGGGAGGTTTTTTTTAGTATAGTGTGGATACTGATCAGTCACCAAGTGGGAGATTGTTAGCTTGTGGTGACTAATCAGGAAAGTACTATCCAGGAAAGTACTGTACACTTTTCCTCTCGACCTCGCTGGGGTTCGGGGTCGGGCCGGGCCCCGAGCGGGGGTTTGGGGGCGGCAGCCCCCAAGAGCAGGGGTTCGGGGGCGCAGCCCCCGAGGAAATTTTTTTTTGAGGCCGACTACTTTTTTCGGTTATTTGGGCCGACTACTTATAACTCATTCTAACCCTAAAGCGGAAAAATATTGTATAATATGGCTTAGGGTTAGGGATTTTTACTATGTATGATTTTAGTACTTGCGGTAGAATTGGGCTGTAAGGGATTACGGATTGTAATCAGGTTGTAATCACTGGATAATAATAATATTGGACTCGCTGTTGGTGGACGTAGCCCAGGGATTGGGTGAACCACGTTAAATCTGTGTGCCATTGTGTTCTATTCTGTGTGGTTTATTATTTTCTGATATTAGTTATATTTGCACATAATTGTTATTTCTGCCTTGTTAATCCTAACAGTGCATCCTTGACTAATCTTGGCTCAAATTTAGAAATCAAACATGTGTTATCCTTCAACTTACTTCTTTTCATGACTCCTGTGTTCTTGTCTCCAATGATCTTTCTTGGTGAGTGATGTCTTCTCACATACTTTTCTAATATAGGCTCGACAGACTGTTCATCAATGTTTTCATCTCTCGGTGGAGGCTCATTTTGCTCCTCACTTTCTTCTTATTGTAGCTCAGTTGAATCAATCGAATTACCTTCTTGTACATAAAAAAATATTTTGTAATCTTCAGGTTCCTTTTTTCTATCTTCTTCATTCCTTTCAACAAATTCATCAATCCTCACATTTGCACTTTCAACAATTTTGTTAGTAGCCTTAATCAAACATTTATAGGCTTTTCTCTTTAATGAATAACCCAAGAATATACCTTCATCTCCTTTAGAGTCAAAATTTCCATTTCTAACATCTTTCGGTATGTAATACCTACTTCCAAAACTTTTAAAGTTACTTACATTTGGTGTATGCTCGTACCAGAGTTCATAAGGGGTCTTGTTTGTTCCTTTCTTCAACTGTACTTGGTTGAGTGTGTAAACAATAGTGCTTATGGATTTTCTCCAAGATGTTTGTGCAACTTATTTATCAATCAATAGTATTCTAGCACAATCAACTATATATCTATTCCTTCTCTCAGCTATACCATTTTGTTGTGGAGTCCTTAGTGCATATACCTGTCTTTTGATTCCATTTTCATTGTAGAAGATAGTAAATTCATCAGAGATAAATTCACCTCCTCTATCTGATCTTAGACATTTCATTTATTTTCTTCTTTCCCTTTCAACTCTAGCTTTATACCACTTGAACATTTGGAATGCATCAGACTTCTCTTTTAGAAACATAACACACATCATTCTTAAATAATCATCAACAAACAAAATGAAATACCGATCTCTATTATAGCTTTGAAATCTCATAGGACCACAAAGATCAGTATGAATTAATTCCAAAATACCATTGGTAGAGTAATATTTTCTTGAGAAACTTGACTTAGTCATCTTACCAATCTAACATTCTTTAGACATTACTTTATCAGATTTTCTTAATTTCGGCAGACCTCTAACTCTATTATTTTTGCTCACTTTAATCATGTTATGAAAATTTACGTGATAGAGTCTCTTATGCCATAGCCATACATATTCAACTTTAGCAAATAATTAATTATTTGTAGTAGTATCAAGATAAAATAAATTATAATTTGATTATTCACTAGCTCCAATTAGATCTCCATCCATACCATAACTCTTCACCTTTCTATTCTGAAATTCCAGTTGATGGTCAATATATTTTAGTTGTGCAACACTCAAAAGATTATAGTTTAAACCTTTAACCCAATATGCATCTTAACATCTCATCTTATTATTCAATACAATTGGTCCTTTACCTTTAACAAGACATTGAGCATCATTTCCAAATCTAACAAATCCTCCATCATACTCTTCTAGGTTTTCAAACTTATCAATGTCACCAATAATATGATGTGAGCATCCACTATTAATAATCCATGGGTCAACTTTACTTACATGTGAAACAAGTTCTTTTTCATCTTCATGCTTTTCTTCACCTGACTCTTCCTTTACAATAACATAAACAACTTCATATCCTTCTTCAGTATCATCAGTTACACCTTCCTTAGCTAGGTAACAAGACTTCTTACCTTTGTCCTTGTAGTCTCTAAATCTTTGGTTTTGATTCTCCCTTTTGTCATTCTTATCATTCCTATCATTGTCAGGACATCTTGATGCAATGTGACCAATCTTATTGCAGTTAAAATATTTTAGAGGTAATTTTCCTTTACCTCTTGATAGTCTCTTAGCCAACAATACCTCTAACTCCTCTTGTTCTTTTTCTTCAGTTAGAATACTATCATATTCATTTCCATATGAACTACTATGAATCTCTTTATATTTTCTTGATGTTCTAATGCTTAGAGATGACTTGAATGCAGCTTCAATGGTCGATTGACTATTATCATAATTAATTAGTTCAAATGTAGTCAGATTATTGATTAGTACTTCAAGAGTACTAACAACATTGTTTGGTATGGATCTCAATTCCTAAATTGTAGATACTCTAATAGCATACTTAGAAGAAAGAGTTCTCAGAATTTTACTTACCACTTCTTCATTAGTCAATGTTCCACTAGCACCTCTGATGGTACTCACAACTTCCTTGATTCTAAAACTATATTGTGTGATGTTCTCTTCATCATTCATCCTCATTTCATCATACTTTCTCCTGAGACTATCGACCTTAGTCTTTTGTGCATGCTGGTCTCCTCTATATATAAGTGTAAGCCTATCCCACATCTCTCTTGAATTAACACAGTCCTTAACATCAGTCAGGGAAGAAGCAATCTCTATCATAATCGAGTTGTGTTCTTGATTTTCTCTCATCTGATCAATTGTCATAGGTCTGAGAGGCAGTGGAGTTTATTCATTATCCAAAAGATTCAGTGCAGATTCTCTAATCCCAGATAGATACAATCTCATCCTACTTTTCCATGTTGAAAAACTTTCTTTGTTCAGCTTAGGTACTTCTCTCCTATGCATCTTCAGATCTTTTACTCAAGTCTTTTAAACTTATCTCTCTAGATTACTTATCTCTAATACCAATTTTTGGATTATGGAGAGGGGGGTGAATCAATAATCCTTGATTCCAAATACCTAAAAAAATATTTTCTCTGATTAACTTGGTGACAACTTGGTTAAACATAGTTTATTATTTACCAACAATAGTAAATAAATTTTAACAATTAGTAAATCAATCACATAAATCATTTATCACATGTTACTCCAATATTTAACATGGAAACCTAACTTTGAGAAAAACCACTATGGGAATTGTCACTGACTAAGAAAATACTCTTTTGAAGTACATTTGATTAAGAGCCATTCTGGTCAAAGATTACAATACACACTGTGAGGTGTGACCCGGTTAAGGAATTTACCTCAGATCTATTATGATCTTCACCCTGTTAGGAGTGGCCTAGTTAAAGGGCTTCAAACACTCTTTAGAATGTTACGTTTGTAAAGGATTTTACAATTAGACTATTAAGTCCACTTTGTTAAGAGATTTCTCTATTACAAATGCTAGTAAGAAAATGTAAATAATTTGACCTGTAAATTCGCAACTATCTTTTCATAACCAGATCCTTTGTGCACTCTTCTATCTTCACTTTCCACTGGCTTGAACACTTCATCAGATCCTACTTTCTAATTCAGAATCTCTTTGTCCCTTCTTCACTGCTTCAGTTGGTGACTCTTCAACTCTTCAATTTTCCAACCATTTGTTCATACAACTCCATCCTTTATATAGATAATTTTGCCTCTTAATCTCCTCTATTACGTTTTTCTTTGATCAATCTTAACCATTCAATTCATTACACCTTGAATATGGATCTCGGTAACACATTTTCTTTTCACCTAGGAACTTGAACTTTTCTTGAAACTTGTTCCTTCTATTTTAACCATTTAGATCAAAGTCGTAGATCTTCACCTTGAATTTTCTTGTCTGTAGACTTCTATAACTAACTTTTCTTGTAATCATGATCATCCAAATCATCATAGCTAATCATCAAATGTCATTCCAATCCTTGTATTTAATTACTGTTCCTTTCTCGGTGGCTCATCCTAAATTTCGGTTAACTTCACTCAGTGCCTAGAACTTTCCTTCTCGGTTAACCCATGGGAGATCACAAGGATGGATTCACTATTGGCCTAGATAGAGAAGCATATTTTGATGAGTTCTATCAATCCTATAATCAAAAAAATGAACAAAAAGAAAATATAAGGTTTTTAGGTGAAAACTAAAAGGTTCCTTCTAACCATAAACTAGTAAAAAGAAATGATGTATCTGAGGGTGAAAACCTCCCTAAGGTACCCAAGGATGGAGGACTTGACACATGCCTAATTAATAAGGAAAACTCACCATTATTAGTAGAAAAAACACAAAAATAAACTTGGAGAATGAAGAAACAAAAATAACATTCATCTAGTAGATTCATTAACACCTAAGGAGAAGGAACAATTTATTCAGTTATTTCGAAACCATAAAATCAGCTTTTCTTGTGCATACTTATACATGCTTGAGTTACATCCAGAATTAGTCCTACATCATCTTCCATTGAAACAAGAAGAAAAACCAGTCAAACAAAAGCTTTAGAAGATGCACCCAAAGATAGCACTGCTACTCCAAGTTGATCTCAAGAAACTATTGGATGTGGGCTTTACAAGACCCATTGATTATGTTGACAGATAAATGCTATAACTAATCAATATAAGTCCTATATTTTGAATTGTTCTTACGATGATATAAATATCTTCTGATTTGATAGCTTATATTCATGACTATATCATAATTCGCACCCCAAGTATAAATTATCCTTTCAGGGTTATTGAATTCAAAATTGCAAAGCAAGAGGATAGTACAGTGGCACAGTAGAAACCACTCACATTAAATTGGTAATTGCTTGAGGACAAGCAATTTTGGAAAGGGCAGACTATAATGTCCCCTTTTCCCAAGGTTGAAATATATAAATGATAAAATAATGAACAATAAATATGTAATAAAAAATATAGTGAATATAATAACATTAGAATATAAAATAGATAAAATAATAATTTAAATAAATAAATTATAATTATCACATATAAAGTCCATAGATTCAATATATCAAATTTATTACATATTTGATATTAATCAAAATATATCATAATATGTATATTGATATCATAATAATATAATATATATAATAAATATATTAATATAATAAATAAATAATAACAATTAATTAATAATAGTAAGTAAATAATAAAATATAACTATAATAATACTAAATTAAATGAATAATAATAATTAAATAGATATGTCATCACATAATATATAATATTAATTTTATATTAATATTATTTATATTAAATATATTATCATATAATATTATATTTATACTCAATAGATTGATATTATAATTAATATTTTATATTATAAAACTTAATATAAAACTGAAACCACTATATGTCGACAGAGAACAATCAAGCAACCGAGGGAGGATAATTGAGTCGCTCGTCCCTTCTCACATTAAGGAATTGAAAAACCCAGGGAGGATAAGAAAAAATAAAAAGAAAGAGACATCTACTCAACACTCTAACCTTTAACTCAATATTCTACCCATCGAACGAAGATTAATAAGTTACTTAGTTTGAGGGCCGCAAAGTTACAAGTCGTGGATGCAGAGTTTAGAAGAAATTATTTATCAAAGACTGCATTTTTGGAATATCATCAGAGTAGCAAAGACAAACACAAACCATCGACATTGATAAACATTATTTCAATTATGAAGTTCGCAGGAAGATCCTCGCACATTCAAAGAGACAAAGGCTAAGAATAGAGATAATTATTTTTAAATTGTCGATTGAGAAGGTCACTCTAGTATTGGTTGCATTTGTAATCCATTTGATGCATCAAGGATAAATTCACATTACATCCAAACCCTTATATCAATATCATATCGGAATTTCTTTCTCATTATAAATACCATTGTCTTACCAAGAATATAATCTACATAATTATACTTTGAATCCAATCTCTGAAGAATTTTAGTTGTATGTGATACTATCATCTCACTTATTGGGGAGTTCTAAATCATCTAATGTTTTCATTATAAATATCATTATCAATTGATTTGGAGGAATTATCAAACCCTGAACATTATATTAGAGATGTATATGCAACTGAAAATTATAAAGAACTAGTCCCAAAAACTAAGAAATCTTAAGAGCGAACATTACAATGGTATCTGAGCATCATCCTATCATCTCGTGAATAGGAGTTTATGCATACCTATCAAATAATAAAAAAGACCACTATGAATGAAAGAGCCAATGAGCTGAGGTCCTATATAGAAAAAAACAAATCAAGCTCTGTTTAGTCAAATGGAGAAATCAAACCAAGCCCTCTGCCAAGCCTTATAAATCACGGGGAATTCAACCGGTGATCTAAAAATCCATTCCCCCCATGGAAGGGACACTAGTTCGAATCATTCAGAAAATATTAATGCATCATCAACCTCGAGGATACCCCAACCTCTTTTCTTTCCTAGGGAAGAGATACCAAGAGAAGAAGAAAGAATATATCAACCAATGAATAGCACCACGAAAATTACAAGAGCTTATGCAAATCTCAAACCCCACATTAGAGAGGTAGTATCATTTAGATAATTTTATGAAGACAAACGATGAGAGGCACCTGGGAGGAACATAAACAAAGAGCTCAAGCACAAAGTAACACTTCCAAACTTTAATGAATCAGGGAAGATCACAACTCACACATGGTTGCAAAAATTAAACACCTACTTCATCCTTAGTCCAATGGTGCAAGAAGATGTGCTTGAATTTGTCATACTCCATTTAGAAGGGATAGTACATGAATGGTGGCACGATGATATTATCTCCTTGGGCCATAAAAATATAACCTCTTATCAAGAATTCTCTCACAAACTCATTAATAGGTATGATCAGCAAGATCTATAATGGTATTTTAAGGAACTTACACAACTTAAGTAACATGGAACAATAAAATAATTTGCTAATGAATTTCAAAAAAATTATGTAATGGTCCTTGGTCTATCCCAAGAAAACTCGCCTATCTGTTTGTTGAAGGACTTAAGGAATCAATTAAAAGTATAGTAAACCCCCTTGAACCACAAAACTTGGTGGAAGAAATACAAAATGATAAATAGGTCAAATCAAATTCTTGAAAAGAAAGACCTAATTAAGAATTTTCCACCCAAGACTTAAAAGAGGTATGAAGATTCAAGAAAGGATGATAAGGGATGAAAATGTTATTTTTTCAAAGAAAAAATGAATACAAGACATCAATGCAGGGGGAGAGATGAAATAATGAAGAAAGGTATATGCTTTAGGTGCAAAGAACCCTGAGAATGAGGGCACAAGTGCGGAAAAAGGAGCCAAGTCCATAAAATAGAAGCAATGCAAGATGAAGAAATACCACATAAGATAACAAAGTATGATCAAAGAGATATCAATAACATCATGTATACAAATAAATTTGACACCTTAAATCAAGACATAAAATTCCATATTTAATCAATAAATTACCTCTACTATATAGTTTAATTCAATTATTTAACTATATAGTTCATCCCTTTAAATTAATTCTACATATCACATTAATTCATTTAATTAAATCCACATCATTTCACACCATCCACCTCATCACATGATACCTCACCCTTTGCAAAAATAATTAATTTATATTAATTATTTATTAGCTATTTTCCTTCAAACATGAATCCTATTTCTAAGGGATGGAAAGGGTATTCCCTCATGGCTATAATCAAGGGATTTGTTTGGCCACCTCATTTGGTCAAAGACGAGTCATAGCAACACTTGTGCAAAAGAGTCCTATGAAAGAAAGAGTATTGTCTTTGTTAGAATAATTGAGAGGGGGGTGAATCAGTTATCCACAGTCCCAAATCAAAATGTATAATCCAAAACAATTTACTTAAACTTCTGCAGCTCGGTAACATAAAATACTATACTATCTATGCTTTTACCGATTACCAGTCAAATAACATGTAATGATTACTGATCAAATCTAACATGTAATATGCAAAGTATGATAACAAACAATCACCACAATGAACACATAACACAAAATATTTAATGTGGAAACCCTGTGAAGGGAAAAACCACCTGGGACCGACAACCCAAAAAATGTTCACTCTTCTGAAGTGAGGTTGGTGAAGACCCAACCCTATTAAAGGTTACAAACACACTATGAGGTGTGACCTTGTTAGAGGATTTTAGACCAACTGTTATCGTCCAACTAGCATTCACTATGGGGTTGACAGGATAACAATGTTCATTCTATGAATGATACATATAAGACTTTCAAGTCCACTCTGTTAAGATATTTCTCTGTTTATAATGGTTAAAATGTAATAGCAGTTGATCTGATTACAATACAACTTCAATTGTAGATGTTCAGATCTATTTTATGCTCATTCAAATCCTCTGATCAATATATCAATTCTGTATCAACAATAATCAATGACTTACTGTCGCTCGGTAATAGCTTTTTGACGCAGCTCGGTAAACTTTGCAGTTTGGTTCTCCTTAACTAGTTTGATCAGGAATACATGAAGCTTGTTCATGAAATAATTCTATAGTCTCCTTCTTCTAGCATTAGTTTCATAATGAAACTCTAGTCTCTTAAATAGACAAGTAAACCATTTTCTTCTCCTCCATTAGATTTTGCCGCTTATTCTTGTTCATCCATTTTGCCACTTAAACCTTCCTCAGTTGATGTGCTAGTAACACGCTTTAATTTCATCTTTTAGATCTTCCTTGAATTATGCTAGCCATTGATCTTCGTAACAAACTTTATCTCCATCTTTGATTTCGATGTACTTTACAGTTCATCAATCCTTAACGGCTAAACTAATAATTTAGTTCCTTTCTCCTGCTTAGTTAACAAAGAAATGTGTTGGTGAACATAAGCTCAGTTTATACTATGCTCGGTATACACTACACTTCTCAATGTATACTGTAATGCCTCATCAACCAACCACACTACCTTATGTCTTTCAGCTCTTTTCCTCATCATAGATGAATGAAACATAATCAAGTCAATAAAATAAGGTCATAGACTCATCAGCAAGTTACCCAATGTATTCCTTATCCTCATCTATCATATACATCTTCCTCATGTAGATATTTCTGCTCTTCATCTCTCTTACTCCTTTTCTATAGATGTTTAGGTATAGTAACTTACAAGATAAGTGTTGTCAAACTAGTTGACATCAATGACAACATATTACTGATTTAATCATATTACATATCTAATCAACAACTCGGTGATCTCTAATCACATATCTTCAATTAGGTTCTAAATCAATTTTAGTTCATCAATCTCTCCCTTTGGCATTGATGGCAACTCAAGTAATATGAAAAATACTATACACATACCAAGCATGTATTCTACAACTCTGTGAACAAATGTTGTACAAGCTCTCCCTAGCTTAATATGTTTAATCACTACATTACTCAACAACATATCAATGCAGCTTTGACATTCTACAGATATGATCTTTCAGCTCTCGGATTCCTTCTTATGTTCTTAGTAATTGATCTTTAGTGCTCTCCCTTTCTTTCAGTTTGTCTCTCCCTCAAATAGATGTTTCACTGTTCTCATCGGTGCATTATTGTTTCATATTGTTTATCTCTCCCTTTGACAATAATGCCAAAGAAACAAATAAACATATAGCTTTGTAGTAGCCATGTAACTCTCTGTTGTCCGGTGCATACTCTGTATCTCTGTATACTAATATGCCAATCTGTTCCAATTCTCCAAACTTTTCACAACCTTAGACATGATCCAAAGTGTGAACTATGCTGCATCAACATGAATGATCTTCTGATAAGATTAGGCTGATGCAACATCTACATCACATTAGTGACCAGTAGACAGGGGATGAACCCCAAGACTAGTCCTCAAGTATTCAAATGTATCCTTTGATAGAGGCTTTGTAAATATGTCTGCAAGTTGTTCTTTAGATGTAAAAAATTCTAGCTTAACTTGCTTCTCCTGTACTTGTTCTCTTGCATCTTCATCTTTCATCAATAAATAAGAAGACTGATCATTATCAAGATAAAATAGATTACCTTTGGATTGTGTACCAGTTCCAACAAGTCTTCCTCTATCATCAAATATTTTCACCTTTTTTCTCTCAAAAGCAAATCGGTGGCCTAAATTGTTCAGTTGTGCCACACTTAGAAAGTTATAGTTTAATCCTCTTACCCAATAAGCATTTTCACATTTTAATCTATCATTTATCATCAGGGATCCTTTACCTCTTACCATACAAGGTGCATCATTACCCATTCTTACAGATCCTCTATTGTATTCTTCAAGCTAATCAAATTTTTCTTCATCACTAGTCATGTGATGTGTACAACCACTATCCATAATCCATGTATCATTTTTATTAACCTTAGAGATAAGTGTTGTCTCTACATACCTTTCATCTTCTTTGGAATCATCCTTCATTGCCACAAATACTACCTCCACATCATCATCAGTGTCGGTATCGGTGATATCTTCTTCATCAATAGTGTAGCATACCTTCTTTCCTTTGTCATTATTGTCTCGGTTGTCTCTTTTGTAGTTTCGTTAGCCTTTGTTGTATCTTCTCCCATAGCTTCCTTCAGATCGGTCTTTGGTTCTATCATCATCTTTCTTGTGTGGACATCTAGCAGCAATGTGACCAACTTCTTTACAATTAAATCATGCTAGAGGTAATTTGCCTCTATACCTTCCTTTACCATTAGGTAACCTTCTAGCCATAAGAGCTTCAAGTTCATCAAGCTCATCATTAGTATTGCTATCACTATCATCCTTATTTCTGCTACTAGACTTACCAATCTTTAGAGAAGTCATGAAAGTGGATTCAACATTCGGTACAACACTATTATCATAATTATTCAATTTAAATGTTATAAGCTTTCCAATCAGATTATCAAGAGTGAGTGTGTTGTTAGGTGCTGACCTATTTTCATAAATTGTAGATATTCTAATGGCATAGATAGGCAATAAGGTCCTTAGAATTTTTCTTATCACAGTGTCTTCACCAATAACTCCATCTGATGCTCTAATAGCACGAACTACCTCCTTTATTCTGTTTGTGTACTGCACAATGTTTTCAACTTCTTTCATTTTCATGTCATTGAATCTTCCTCTTAAGCTTTCGGCTCTTGCTCTCTTGACATTCACATCACCACTATAAATTTGAGCTAGTTTATCCCACATCTACTTAGCAGTAGTACAGTCCTTGATGTCTTCAAATTCAACAACTGAATAGGCATCAACAATCTCCATCATAGTAACATTATGTTCATGCCTATCACTTAGTTGATTAAGGGTCAAGGGACCAGTGGGTGGTGTAAGGTATCCATTTACCATCAAATCTAGGGCAGAATTCCCAATCCCAGATATATGCAGCTTCATTCGACTTTGCCATATTGTGAAGTTATCCTTGATTAGATTTGGCACTTCCCTCTTAAACATTTTGAGACCTTTGTGCTGAAGTCCTTAAAACTCTATTCCAAGAAACCATAGCTCTGATACCAATTATTAGAATAACTAAGAGGGGGGTGAATTAGTTATCCACAGTCCCAAATCAAAATGTATAATCCAAAACAATTTACTTAAACTTTTGCAGCTCGGTAATATAAAATACTATACTATCTGTGCTTTTACTGATTACTAGTCAAATAACATGTAATGATTACTGATCAAATCTAACATGTAATATGCAAAGTATGATAACAAACAATCACCACAACAAACACATAACACAAAATATTTAATGTGGAAACCCTGTGAAGGGAAAAACCACCTGGGACTGGCAACCCAAAAAATGTTCACTCTTCTGAAGTGAGGTCAGTGAAGACCCAACCCTGTTAAATGTTACAAACACACTGTGAGGTGTGACCTTGTTAGAGGATTTTAGACCAACCATTATCATCCAACCAACATTCACTATGGGGTTGACAGGATAACAATGTTCATTCTATGAATGATACATATAAGACTTTCAAGTCCACTATGTTAAGAGATTTCTCTGTTTACAATGGTTAAAATGTAACAATAGTTGATTTGATTACAATACAACTTCAATTGCAGATGTTTAGATCTATTTTATGCTCATTCAAATCCTCTGATCAATATATCAATTTTGTATCAACAATAATCAATGACTTACTGTCGCTCGATAATAGCTTTCTGACGCTTGGTAAACTCTGCAGTTCGATTTTCCTTAACTAGTTTGATCAAGCATACATGAAGCTTGTTCATGTGATAATTCTATAGTCTCCTTCTTCTGGCATTAGTTTCATAATGAAACTCTAGTCTCTTAAATAGACAAGTAAATCATTTTCTTCTCCTCCATTAGATTTTGCCCCTTATTCTCCTTCATCCATTTTGCCGCTTAAACCTTCCTCGGCTAATGTGCCAGTAACACATTTTGATTTCATCCTTTAGATATTCCTTGAATTATGATAGCCGCTGATCTTCGTAACAAACTTTATCTCCATCTCTAATTTCAATGTACTTTATAGCTCATTAATCCTTAACAGCTAAACTAATCATTTAGTTCCTTTCTCTTGCTCGGTTAAGAAAGAAATGTGTCGGTGAACACAAGCTCGGTTTATACTGTGCTTGGTATACACTACACTGCTTGGTGTATACTGTAATGCTTCATCAACCGACCACACTGCCTTGTGTCTTTTAGCTCTTTTCCTCATCATAGATGAATGAAGCATAATCAAGTCAATAATATAAGGTCATAGACTCATCAGCAAGTTACCTAATGTATTCCTTATCCTCATCTATCATATACATCTTCCTCATGTAGATATTTCTACTCTTCATCTCTCTTACTCCTTTTCTATAGATGTTTAGGTATAGTAACTTACAAGATAAGTGTTGTCAAACTAGTTGACATCAATGACAATATATTACTCATTTAATCATATTACATATCTAATCAACAACTCGGTGATCTCTAATCACATATCTTCAATTAGGTTCTAAATTAGTTGTAGTTCATCAGTCTCATCACTCTCCTTGTCATTGTAGGAGGAACATTCCCCCTATTTTCACTCTCACATTCCAAATAATTCCCATATCTCTCAAAATCAATAACCAAGTCAAGTCTAGTCACCTATTCTTACACACACTTGTCCCAAACCTTGTAACACTCATCGCCTATTTCACTCAATTGAGGAAACGTATCATCTCATGAGGAAATATATAAATACCAAGCATTTGGAGAAGTAAAGACCACCACTTTACTTTTTCACATCACTTTTATATGCATTTCATAGCTTGTTTCATATTTTGGGGTTCCACTATCTTCACAGTCCTTTATCTCTTACACTATTATTTATAGGGAATCACTTTTTACATTCACGCACAATGAAACCTATTGATAATGTTAGATCATTTATCTTCATTATCATCAATCATGCATCATGTTCATATACTCTCATTGTATCTCATTTAGTGTATTTTATGCATTATAGATCATCCCTCATCCTTTGAGTAGTCATCCATATTTTGATCAAATTATGTTGTTTAAGAGCCATTATGAAAGATCAAAAGCTGGGTCCTTGGAGATAATAACATGAGACGCTCTCATTTGAACTATCTTTGTTATTGTAATTTATTTAGAATAGTTCATTGAATTAATATTTCATGATGTGTTTACTTTGATTTTAGATTTACTCTTTTCACTAACATACAATTTTGGCGCCCACCATAGGGCCTTGTCCCTATTTTAAAAAAGTTTTAGAGTAGATTTGGTGAAGAGATACAAAAAGAGGATTTTTTAGCACCTTCAGTTCACTGTTTAGAACTTATGGTGATCATATTAACACTTTTAGCTTCTTGTTTAGCACTTTTTGTCTCTTTATTAGTGCCACTACCCATTCTAGAAGTGCCGAGTTCTACAATTTTAAAGCTTATTTGCACTTTTTAGAGTTCTAGCACATTTTGTATGAAATTTAGTGCTTTTTGTATGAACTTTAGATCCTTTGGTTTGGAATTTAGCACCTCTATTAAATTTGATAGCTCCTTTGATCATTTTTTCAGCTCCTCTGGTAAATCTAATAGCTCCTTTGGTCATTATGTCAGCTCCTTTGATAAACATGATAGCTCATTTCATCATTCTCTTAGCTCCTTTGGTATGAAATTTAGCACCTTTGGTCTAAAATTTAGCACCTCTGGTAAATATGATAGATCCTTTGGTCATTTTGTCAACTCCTATGATAAATCAGATAGCTTCTTTTGTCATTTTGTTAGCTCCTCTTGTCTAAACTTTAGCACCTCTGGTAAATCTGATAGCTCCTTTGGTCTAAACTTTAGCTCCTTTGGTAAATCTTTCATCTCTTTTGGTTTCTACTTTGGCACCTAAGGATTTTTAGATTCTAACTACTATTATTATGATATGACTATCATTTAAAAATTCAAGAAGGTAGTATGCCACATTCCTGGGTTCAGATCATGAAATACATTGAAAGAAAAGATTTCTTAAAAAAAACAATAAGAGAAAGCCATCAAAGCCATCCATGTTGAAGACGAATGGGAAAGTATCACTAGATATATTTCAATATTACAAGCATGTCAATTGAAATATAATGTTCGCATAAATATCCCTCTTCTCATGTCAACTCCAGAATTTAGAAGTGTTCCTTATTACACTTAGATTTAATTTGATCAAATTGGAGATTTATATGCTACTAATGTCTTAATTTCATGAAGTTTAAGAAAATTGTGACAAGACTTATAGGTCTTAGATATAGAAAGGCATTGAAGAAGAGGTACGTAGAGATAGAACATCAAAAGTGGATAGAAATATTAGATCGAAGAGATGAAGAGAGAAAATCTTGGGATCATTATGCAAACATCGTCAATCTTGACCAAGCAAGGTACAATTTATCGGTTGATAGAAATGTTCATTGGGATGCTTAACCACAATATTTTGTGTTGGTTTATATTGTGATCAACTAATATGTTTGAAGGGAATGCTAAGGAGCTTGAACACTAACTTTGGTAAGTGAATAATGCAAATAAATAATAAAAAATATGCCTAGCCTTTGCTAGCATTGAATGAGGTAACACTTGATCCCTTTTCATTTTATTAGCTTGTGAAATTTCAATTCAACATTTAGCTTAAATAATAGAGCAAAATGGATTCACAAATGAAACATTAGGCCTATGCTCTTCACTTTCTTAACTAAATCAAAATGCCAAACATATTAAATGTGAGATAAAAATGAGCCAAGAAATTTACAAACACTAAATTGAAGCCTTCGTATTTGTGGACAAAAATCATTAGGTATATGTTCTTCACTTTTCAAGTAAATAAAAAAGAGAAACATGCTCTAGTCCCTTTAGGTTAAAAGGTTTGGAAATGAACCATGTTAATTGTGTTTGTGAGGTGAAAAATAATTAGGATATTCTCTTACCCTTCTTAGGGTGATCAAACTCCTAGACTTGTTGATCATTTCAAATTTCTTTCTTTTCTTAAACATGCTAGAGCTTTAGTGGTCTCACCTCTTGAGAACATGCCTTAATGAGGCTAGTGAGAGGGACAAACCAAAGTGGGAACAAGGTGAAGCCAACCTATTCCACCCACAATAAATAAATACCTTATTGAATTTAAAGATTCAGAGGGAAAAAATATCAAATGTCTGGTCTCATAGGGCTATAGGCCTCAATCATGCTTGTGCGACTACATGTTCCTTGTATGATTCATTTGATATTTTTTTTGGATCCCTTACTTAATCTTGGTTAAAATAGTGAGCCTACCTTTTAGCCACATTGAACCAATTGACCTTATGTAGCTTGCTTGAAATTTTTTTTTTGTAAATGACTAGTGGAAATGATCTAAAACATACACTCTTTTTAATAGCATGCTAAGAGAAAAGGAAGTGTCCACAATGTGTGTTATGATTTTCAATACAAAAACAATAGATCATCTATTATAAACAACTTGAAACACGTTCATACAATAGCTTACTTGTTTCCTAGTTGGTTACAAAAGTTGAGACTTTTGAACATACTTTGTGTGGTGTTATATATTTTTAGGTGTCTAGGGATAATAGTAGAAGTCTATGCTACTATTTTTGAAGAACATTTTGTAAACAATCATCCAAATAAATCAAAATCCAACCTTTAAAACATCAAAATCCTCAAATTAGATCTTTTTTCTCATTGTTCAACTCCTTTTGCTCATTGTTCAACACCTTTTGCCCATTGTTCGGTGCCTTTTTCTCACTATTCAATGCCTTTTGTTGACTGTTCAATGACTTTTTCATATTGTCAACAGCTCTTGCACACTATTCACCACATTCAATTCAATGCCATTAAATAATGAGTATCCCTGCACATTTGGAGAAACTTTCAAAACCAATTTTGAGTACCCATTTTCAAGCTTAGCCAAATATGAGCATCACCTTTGGAATAGGTATACACTTTAGAAAATTTGAAATCAACCAAGGTTCATTTCAGGTATGTTAGGACATGATCATATAAATTCAAATAAATTTAAAGTCCTAGTGGTGAAATTACACTAGAAGAGGTATTGTTTCATAGGAGAGTTCAATCTCAACCACAAGTAGATAGACCTTAATAGGAAAATCCAACTCAAGAAATGAATCAAGAAGACCAAAAAATATGGAAAGAGAAGAGAATGACTAGCATGGGGAAAAAAATAATAATTAAAACAACAACACCCATGATGATAGTAGTCGTGATGAAGGAGAACTCGCCTACAAAAAGGTGTGAGCAGCACAACAAAATCCTAAATTCCAAAATATGATGGAAAAAGTCCTTGACGTGGATAGGGAAAAGTACTTTTTGAACCTTGCAAAACAAGCGGTCAAACTACCTCATGACCATGATAAAACAAAACTTAAAAAAGATGAGGATTAGGTAAACCCCATGGGGTCCATAAACATACATATTCAATCCCTTCAAAAATAGCTTGATGATATGAAAAGAGGGACTTCCACCAAACAATATACTTTGGATCTATTTGTCCATATCCATTCGACAAAAGTTTGAATATGATACCCTTTCCATCAAATATCAAGATCCCAAAATATGATAAATACATGGGTACCATAGACCCCCCAAGATTACGTAAGATAACTTTGTACCGTTAGTATGGAATTTAGCCATGAACAAACGTATTTGATGTGATTTTCCCCAAGAATTTTAGGGGGTCAGGTAATGGAATAGTTCTCAAAGTTACCTCCTAGTATTAAAACATTCGAAGAATTAATATCCAAATTTGTTAGTCAATACTCCTACAACATTGAACATGAGATAACCATGCTAGATCATTGCAACAATAATAAAAAAGAGGGTGAGGCCTTTTTAGCATTTCTGCATTGATGGAGGAGACTCTTTTCAAAATACACCCATAGTATCCCACAAAAAGAGAAGATGGATATATTATAAAAAACTTGACTCAACAGATGAAATTCATATTTCAACCACAATGTCTCGTTCCTTTGATAAATTTATAGAAAATGGTATCACGATTGAAGATGCCTTAGTCAAGGATGGTGAGCTAAAACTCTATAAGGATACAAAAGGCTCTTCTTCAAATTAAAAAAAAATTAACATAAACAACAACGAGAAACCAAAGATTTGGACATGCAATAAACCTGTCACAAATGATGGGGTTCTTGACAACAACATAAAACTAAAACAACCCGTATTCAATTTTTCCAACACTCAACCCCCAAAAATGATCAATCAATAAATACCAATCAAAACAATCAAGATAAGCCCAAGGTTTTTACATATCCTCCTAGAAGAAAATTTACACCTTTAGGGGAGCCCCTAGAATTGACATTAAAGATATATTTAACACAAGATCATCTCATTGCCAGATTCCAAAGACTTTGAGCCAAGAGTCAAACAATCATGGTGAAATGCCTCCATTATTGTGACTATCATAGGTGTTGGTGCTAAAAAATGATGGACCATTTTTGGCCAAGTGACAGGCACACACTAGTGCCTCTGCAATTCTGGCTTGATTGAGCCAAGGCTGGTAGGCCTGAATTCACAAGTGCCCTATGCTGCACAAATGCATGCACAGACAAATGAAATTCCTTCCAAAGGGGTAAACAATCCTTGGAGGAAAATGATATAATCTCCTAATAGCTGTATTTTCTGAAATCTAAACTAAAATTGAATTATCACTAAAACCTAATTGTTAATGCTTAGAAAGAAAGAAATCAGATTAATTTGTAAACTAGAAAGAAGAACTAGATAACAATTTTCAAATGAAATAAGATCAGTGCCTAATGAAAATTTGGGTATTAGAGTCAGATATTTCCAATCCTATGTATAATCAGAGACAGTTTTAAGAAAACTTACTTTTAATAAAGCAAGACTATCATTCCATAAGCTTCTGCTTGATTCACAATTCAAAATAGTTCACACAACTAATCCTATCGAGTTTAACTCAAATTAAGAGACCGACAAGAGCAATGGTAGGTTCACAGACCATACAATTGATATTCGAGTTGCATATATTAACTTTGAACTATAAAAATTAGGGAATAGAACACAGTAGAACACCCTGGTACACAAAGTATCTAAAAAACTAACTAAAAATAAATAACATATAGCCTCAAATAAACATGAAACAATTTATCTCACATGACATTTGAAAAATTTGCATATGATAGTTCTAAATCTGTAGTTGTTGGAGTTATTTCTCCCAATTGTTGTCGTGTTCTTTGTGATTACAAATGATTCAATATAAATGTATTATTCAAAGGTTTCTTGTGAAAAGACATACCTTTTCACAAAAAACCTAATCTCGAAAACTAACCCTAAAATTTACAAACTTAACCATATAAATGGTTTTAGGGAAAAACATTTTCCGTATAACAAACATAATTTATCATATCTTCAAGTATTTTTCATAATAATCCACATGTTTAACCCCTGCACACAAAACCTGATATTAGATAATCTTTCAATAAACTTTAAATTTAGGGTCATTATATTTAATAAATTTTTAAGCTTTCAAAATGATCCCTATTTAAGATTATTTATTAATTAATTAATAATATATCAAAATAAAACATTAATAAAATCATGACATAATTTATATAAATGTTTTTGATAATATAAATGAAAATACCAATAAGTTTAAATAATTAATCACGAGTACCCACTTTTAATTATCAAAACATAAAAAATCCTATTAATAAGATATCACCTAAAATCATTAAATAGGAATATAATGTTATATTTTACATTTAAAATTTTACTTCATAATATATTCTGATGAAGGGTGCTCCCCTTAATACCATAAACACATAACAAAAACAGAGAAACAACAACAACAATATGCAAGAACAGAAAATTGGCTTCTTATTATCTCCACAAATGTGGAATTACAAACTTTCAGAATTACAATATGCAAAGCCACATGGGCATTCCCTTATAATATTCTGTAGGACAAAGCCTTGAACCAATACCCAGATCTACTACCTAGAACTGCCCTAGACAACACTACGGACCTTCTTTATATAGGCATTTTTCACCGCCCGAGAAGGTTCTAGAAATTTAGCCCTTAGGGCCAACCAAACTTAGAATTATTTTATTTTTCAATTTATTACATCAGAGTCAGCTCAAAATAACTTTTGAAACTTGAACAAAATTTTTGAAGGAAAATTATTTTCTGCCATTTCAAGTGACCTGACTTTCAGAGACCATAAGTCATCACCAGTTGACCTGATTGACTATTATAACCCCATTTTGGAAAGGCCACGAAGCACTCTACATGCTTGACTCACACAAGCGCTCGTCACCCAAATTTTTGACCTCATTCGGAGCCTCTAAAGCCTTCAAAACCAAGTTCAAAGTTTATGTACCCTGCTGCCAATACCAAAAATCTTCAATATCTTCAAAACTAGACCTGATCTAGTCATGAAACTTTACTGGCACGCTGATATGATTGAGATGAACCTCCACATGTAAAATCAGAACATTTCAAGATTTATGACCAACTTACTAAAAATAGCAAGTTTCCATAAATAGCAGCTCTGCACAAGATAGCCCTTATTGAATATAAAAACATAAATATTTTTGGGTGATGCAAGATTGCTCTTACACCCAGGATGCTCCTGCATCAAACACTGGGGTAATTTGAGAAGTGACCCCATCACTTCTCAGGTGTGTAGAGGAAAACCAAGATGGTTAACCTCCTGCTTTGTTAGCCATGATGAATCTTTAACAGGTCATCATTTCCACTTGACCAGATATTCGTCATATATCCTGTTCCTTGTGCTTCTGCCAACATGACTATCCAGTATGTCTTCAATCTCTTTGATATCTGAACTGGTTGCTGGAATACTCCACTGTGCTGCTGTAACCTCATCTTCAACACCTCCTTCATGATACTCTATCAGATCTGAAATGTTAAACACTGGTGAAATATTTAGCTTAGTAGGCAATTCTACCTCATATGCATTTCCCGAATCATGCTTCTTCAGTATCCTGCATGGCCCAAACTTCTTCATTTTCAACTTGTTATATGTACCAACTAGAAATCTTTCCTTCTACAAATGAACCATGACTTCATCTCCAACCTGAAATTCTTTATGCCTCCTTTTCTCATCTGCCTTAGCCTTATACTGTGCATTCATCTTGGTAATGTGCTTCCTCACCTCCTCATGGATGTTCTTCAAATGATCTGCAAAATCCTCAGCTTTAGCACTACTTATTTCTCCTTTATCTATCTTTCTCAATTTAGATGCATTTTTGGGACTACTTCCATATACAATTTGGAATGGTGATTTACCAGTGCTCCTGTTGATAGAATTATTGTATGCAAATTCTTCCTGTGGTAAAATCAAATCCCATCCTGTTGGCTTATCCCCAACCAAACATCTCAGCAAATTTCCCAAACTCCTATTCACCACCTCTGTCTGTCCATTAGTCTGTGGATGATGTGATGAACTGAATTTCAAATATGTCTTCAACTTCTTCCACAATGTATGCCAGAGATATCCAACAAACTTAGTGTCCCTATCTGAAACTATACTCTTAGGCAAACCATGTAGTCTCACCACTTTTCTAAAAAATAATTCTACTACATGAACAACATCATTAGTCTTCTTGTAGGGAACAAAATGTGCCATCTTTGAAAATTTGTCAACTATTACAAAAATTGAATCATGTCCCCGTTGTGTCCTTGGTAAACCAAGAACAAGGTCCATACTAATAGCCTCCCAAGGCTTCTCTAGTATAGGTAATGGCTAATACAACCCTATATTCTGCTTCACTCCTTTTGCTTTCTAACATACTTTGCAACTCTGTACAAACTTTTTGACATCTTGTTGCAACTGTGGCCAATAATAATTCTCACTAACCAAAGTAAGGGTTTTATCTCAACCAAAATGTCCAGCCAATCCTCCGCTATGCTTCTCCTTGATGAGATTCTCCCTCATAGAACTTCTTGAAATACACAACTGACTCCCTCTGAATAGTATATCATCCTGAATGATAAAATCCAGCCACTTTGTTCTATCTAGAGTAATAGGTTCTTTACAAGCTTTCCAAGCTTCACCAAAATCAGGATCCTCTGGATACAAATTTTTGAGTTCCCTGAACCCAACCACCTCAATCTGCATCTCTGTCAGCAATAGTTACCTTCTGCTAAGTGCATCTGCAACCCTATTAGACTTTCCACTTCTGTGTTTCAAAATAAATGTATAACTCTACAAAAACTCAACCCATTTCAAGTGCCTTTGATTCAACTTTCCTTGACTATTCAAATATTGCAAAGCTTGATGATCAATATACAAAACAAACTCCTTAGGAAGCAAATAGTGTCTTCACTTCTTCAATGCCTGAACTATAGCATAAAATTCTTGATCATAAACATAATATTTCCTCTTGGCATCATTTAACTTCTCATTGAAATAAGCAATAGGTTTACCTTCTTGGCTCATAACAGCTCCTATTGCAGTACCACTAGCATCACAGTCTACTTGAAACACCTTATTAAAACCTGGAAGTGCTAAAATAGGTTGTTTTGTAACTTTCTGTTTCAACAGTTTAAAACTCTTATCTGCCCCATTAGTCCACTTGAACTCTTTTCTATCCCCTCTCATTGTTTCAGTCAAGGGTCCACAAATACTGCTAAAATTTTTGATAAATTTTTTGTAAAAGCTAGCCAAACCATGAAAAGATCTTACCTTAGTATCACTCCTTGGAGTAGGCCATTCAAGGATAGCTTGTACTTTCTCTAGGTCCATTTTTAGACCTTTTGTTGAAACTACAAATCCAAAATACACTAACTCTTTCTTCACAAAACTGCACTTCTTCAAATTAATCAACAATTTCTCATCTCTCAGCTTCTGAAACACCATACAAATATGCATCATATGTTCCTCCAATGTCTTGCTAAAGATCAAAATATCATCTAGGTAAACAATGACAAACTTACCTAAAAACTCTTTCAGAACCTCATTCATGAGCCGCATGGAAGTGCTCAGTGCATCGATTAGCCCAAAAGGCATGACTAACCACTCATACAATCCTTCCTTTGTCTTGAAGGTAGTCTTCCATTCATCTCCTTCTTTGATCTGAATCTGGTGATATCCACTCTTCAGATCTATCTTTGAAAAATACACAGCTCCACTCAAACAATCCATAATATCATCCATTCGTGGCAATGGAAACCTATACTTGATTGTGATCTTGTTTATTGCTTTGGAATCTGTACACATCCTCCATTCTCCATTCTTCTTTGGTGCTAATACTGCTGGTACGACATAGGGACTCAGACTCTCTTGAATCAACCCCTTCTGCAATAACTCATGTACTTGTCTATTCAACTCTTCATTCTGCTGGTGTCATTCTGTGTGGTACCTTGTTTGGTAAACTATCTTCTGGAATCAAATCCATTTGATGACTGATCTTCCATACCGATGGTAATCTATTAGGTACATTATCAGATACAATATCTTGAAACTCATTCAACAAATTTGCAACCTCTACAAGTACATCCTCTACTTCCTCTTTACCAGCTTTTGGAATTAGAGTAAAACACACATGTTCATGCCTCATACCATCTAAGAATTTTCTTCCATCAACAAATATTATTTTTGCATTACCACATACCTTTTCTTCGGTCTCATTCAATGATTTTAGCTTATGTCGCACTCCATCCTTTGTAAGAGAATAGGTATTCACATGACCATTATGTACAACACATTTGTCAAACTGGCACGGTCTACCCAACAACATATGACATGCATCCATAGATATGATATCACATAGTACCTCATCTTGGTACCCGCTGTTCTTGAACTTTACTAGGCACTGTTCACTGACCATGACCTTAGGTCATCCTACACCCAAGCAATCCAATATGGATGTGGGTGTTTCTGTCTCTTGAGCTTCAACTTTGTCACCATCTCTTCTGACACCAAATTGTCAGTGCTTCCACTATCAATAATCACATCACAACATTTACCCTCACACTTACATCTAGTGTGAAACAAGCTCCTCCTTTGTTCAGGTTCATTCTCACCACTCAGCAGGACTCTTCTATTAATCAGCGTTTCTCCTCTTTCAACATCTTCTAAATTTGATGATATGACATCTTTATCTACATGTGCAACTCTAGCCTAGCCTTCATTCCTCCTATTTGTCCTTCATTGGTGTTGAGGACATTCAAATTCCCTATGACCTTCTCCACAGTGGAAACATGTTCCATGGAAGCCTCCTCTTCCTGAACCTTGTCCTCTTCCTCTTCCTCTCTGATCTCTATTATTCTGATCTTTCAAATGATTGGAATTGTTTCCTCTCTGATTTTGATTGCTACTGACCTCCTCCTTCTTTTTCAAATCTTCATTTCAGCCTCCATATGACCGTCCACCATGACCTCTTCCATTTTGTCTGCTCTTGAACTTCTTGTTCAACTTTTCCTCCACTTTTAGGGCAAACTGGTATGCCTCTTCAATACTGTTCATTCAAACCAGATTTAGCTCCTCTTGAATGCTTGGCCTCAACCCATTAAGGTAACGAGCAACTTTCTCCTTATCAGCTTCTGCATGGCCTGTTCTGATGAGGATTCGATAGAACTCCTTTGTATACGCCTGAGCAGATTGTCCCGCTTGCTTCAAACTTTGCATTTTATTTAGTAGGTCAAGCTCATAATCAACAAGGATGAACTGTCACTTCAATTTATCCACCATTCGATCCGATCTTGTGATTTTATATTTCCCTCTTCTATTTTTCTCCAATTGAATCTCTTGCCACTAGATCTTCGCATGACTGTTCAGTCTGGCCTTTTCATGAATTTGAGCCTATTGGGATCCTCAATATCTTCATACTCAAAATATTATTCACATTCATTGATCCAGTCGATCAATTCTTCTAGGTTAAGATTTCCAGAAAATGTTAGAACCTCGATCTTAGGTCTTTTTACGATCTTAGAAATGGCCTAGAAAAGCCTTTCTTCTTCTCGATTCAAAATTTTGCCTTCTTCTTCTTGATCATCATTTCCTTCTTCGGCTTCATCCTCACTTTCATCTCTGACATTAAGATTCATTCCTTTGTGAATCTCTTCTTGTAATGGTCGCACTTGTCTCTAGAGCTCTCTAACCTTAGGTGTTACAACACCAGCTCTTCCACCACGTTCCCTTCATGGAGGCATTTTCACAATGCATGCTGAAACCCTAACCACGGTCCTGGTGCAAACTACCTCATAGTCAGTGATCTATTTACACAGAAACCCTAACCCATGATCTTGGTGCAAACTACCTCATAATCGGTGATTTATTTACACACTTAGGAACTCCTGCTCTGATACCACTTGATGAAGGGTGCTCCCCTTAATATCATAAAAACATAATAGAAACAGAGAAACAACAACAACAATACGCAAGAACAGAAAATTGGCTTCTTATTATCTCCACAAATGTGGAATTACAAACTTTTAGAATTACAATATGCAAAGCCACATGGGCATTCCCTTACAATATTTTGTAGGACAAAGCCTCAAACCAATACCCAGATCTACTACCTAGAACTGCCCTAGACAACACTACAGACCTTCTTTGTATAGGCATTTTTCACTGCCCGAGAAGGTTCCAAAAATTTAGCCCTTAGGGCTGACCAAACTTAGAATTATTTTATTTTTCAATTTATTACATCAAAGTCAGCTCAAAATAACTTTTGAAACTCAAACATAAGTTTTGAAGGAAAATTATTTTCTGCCATTTCAAGTGACCTGACTTTTGGAGACCATAAGTCATCACCAGTTGACTTGATTGACTATTATAACCCCATTTCAGAAAGGCCACGAAGGGCTCTATAGGCTTAACTCATGCAAGCGCTTGTCACCCAAATTTTTGACCTCATTCGGAGCCTCTAAAGCCTTCAAAACTAAGTTCAAAGTTTCTGTACCCTGCTGCCAATACCAAAAATCTTCAATATCTTCAAAACTAGACTTGATCTAGTCATGAAACTTTACTGGCAAGCTGATATGATTGAGATGAACCTCCACATGTAAAATTAGAACATTCTAAGATTTATGACCAACTTACTAAAAACAACAAGTTTCCATAAATAGTAGCTCTGCACAAGATAACCCTTATTGAATATAAAAACATAAATATTTTTGGGTGATGCAAGATTACTCTTACACCCAGGATGCTCCTGCATCATATTCCCTTCTCAAAAAGTTTTTTCCAATATGTGATATAATATAATTCTCAAATAAATGTGTTTCTAAAACATTAGGGTTCAATAGTTAAAAACATTATAGCTCACCCTAGAAAAAATGGGAACACTTACCCTAAAGTGATATATTTTTTAAAAACAAAAATTTATATAGGGTAAGGGTATTAGTATTTTAGAAGAGGATGAAAACAATAACCCAAATATCAAGAAATTCTTTCTAATGTAAAAACAAAATAAAATTTCACAACTCATTTTGTAAAAATGCATTTAGGTCTTAGGGAAAAATAATTTTACTTTCTAGACAAAACCCTAAATAAAATATAATAATAAGGGCATATACACTCAAATCACCTAATTAGTATTTGTAATGAGAGATGTGAAAAATGTAATTCCGATAAGGTAAAATACAATCTATTCTACCTTAATAATTTAATTTTAAAATTACCAAAAGGTAAAGTGAGAAATTATTTTAAGTATTTTGAAACTCAATTCATGCCAATGATATTAAAATTATTTCAAAACGCATAAATAATGCAACTTACCAAAATGAAACATCTTATTATGTTGTTTTCTTTTAGTAATTTACGGTAAATGAAAATGAGCCCTAAAAGAATTGCATAAGGAAAACCTAAATTAAAATGTAAAATCTTTTAAACACATAATATGAAAGAAACTCAAATACATTTTCTTACCCTAATAATTTATTTCTAAATTACTAAAGGAAAGAAAATAATCTAAAATTTATCCGTTTTCCTCTTCCCATACTCTCAAGGAATATAATAGGACAATTGGTTAGGGTAGGGTGGGTAGTTAGGATAGGAAGAAAGGGTGGGTTGAGAGGTCGAGTGTTCAACTCCCTCTCCCCACTCTTTTTCCTAAAAACTAATAAAGTAAATAATATACAAGAAAATAAATATTCATATTCAAAAATTAAAATTATTTTAATAAAATATACTCCTGGTGTGAAAACTTGTGTTGATTTTTCACTTGCAAATGAGAATGTAAATAAATTAGTTCCTCTTCCAAAGCCTCTTGAAGAATAATAATAGACTAACTGGTTAGAGGGTAGAAGGGTAGGTAGGTAGGAAAAAGGGTTGGCTTGAGAGGTTGAGTGTTCAACTCCCTCTCGCCACTTTTTTTACCTAACCACCTTATTATTTTTTATAATTATTTTATTTCAAAATATACATGCGTTAAATTCATTGAAATAATATAACTAAAAAACTTATTTTATGTAAATAGAATAAAGATGAGTATTTATGCCTTTTAATCGTTTAATTTTTTACATAAGGAAATTACATGAAAATGAAAATGAAGATTATACTTCCCTGATGTTTGGCATATTTAGGACCTGAATTTTCAAGTGTCAACAGTGGCTCTTATTGGGGATGTTCATTCATGTGTGGATGCAGCGAGAGTCCAGTTATCTCTGGAAAATCAGACCATAGTAAGAAAAGAATCATGAGGCTAGGATAAAATAAAACAAATAAAATAATGTACAAGTTTAGAGAATACTTCCTATTTTTAAGAGAAAAAGGAATCCAAATACTGACCATGACTTGGGAACTCCTGAATAGTTTCATTAGTATCCTGTAAATAGTATGAATTCTCACCTGCCTTTGGAATGACCATGTAAGGTCCTAGCCCTAATGCCTCGAACTTACCATGTTTTCCTTTATCTTGGTCTTTTGCATTCCATTTTAGTACCGAATCACCTTCTTTGAAAGGCCTGTCTGATGCTCTCTTGTCATGAAGGGTCTTAATCTATCATTTTTGTTGAAGATTCCTTTCTTGTGCTCTTCTTCTCATCTCATCTAACTCTTATAATTGGCTCAACTTGTCTTCCATAAAATTTACGTCCTCAAGCTCTTCTTCCTGAATGAATCTGTAAATTGGCAGGAGATTATTTAATGGTAACCTTGCTTGTTTCCAATAAACCAATTCATAAGGAGTAAAACCTGTTGATCTTTTCACTGTTACCCTAGCTGCCCATAAAGCTAGACCTAGCTTTGAATCCCATGCCTTCTAATTATTGCTCAACATTATCCTGATAATATTTAGTATATTCTTATTTCTTTATTCCTCTTGACCGTTTCCTTGTGGATGATACAGGGATGAATATGATAGGTTGATACCATATTTCTCACAAAATTCAAAAAATTCCTTAGACTTGCAACACCTTCCGTTGTCACAAAGCATCTTGCAAGGTACTCCAAATTTGGTAAGTATGTTGTCTATCAAAAACTTGATGACCACCTTGCTTGTAGCTTGTCTCGTAGGTATAGCTTCAACCCATTCATAAAGTAGTTTGTTGCAACCAATATCCACTTATGACCTCCACTTGAAGCATTTTCAATTTCCCCAATAAAGTCTATTCCCCACATTTTGAATGGTTCCTCAGTTTGTAAAGGAATAAGGGGTAAAGCACCATTGTATTTCAGTTTCACACAGAACTTCTGACAAGATTCACACTTTTTAACATATTCATAACAATCCTTGAATACAAGGGGCCAATAATACCTGACTTTCAATATCTTATGAGTTGTTGTCTTAGCTGAAAGTGATCATTGCATACCCCATCATGCAACTCTTTAATAACTGACTTAGCCTAATAGGTGTCTGGATAGAATAAGAGGACACCATCATTATTTTTCCAATACAAATCTCCTTGAATCAGTACATAACTTGATGCTTTTAACTTTATAGCTCTTTTCTTATTATCGCTTAGGCCTTCTTGACATTTCAGATGCTTTAAGAAGTAGACTATGTTTGTGTACCATGGACAATGTTCGATGCTAGTTTTTGAATCTTCCAAATTTACTTGGTTTACTTGAGCTGCGTCCAAATTTATCTCTACCATGAGTTTAGCCAACCCTTGTCCTCTGATTAACTTAGTGATCTAAATTTTAATATGAAATTCCTAAATCTGATTAATCCATCGACATCTTTTACCTATGAATTTTGATTATCTCAATAAATCCTTAGTTGCTACATTAGGTACATACGCCATAATCTTAGCTCCAACCAGATAGGGTCTAAATGATTTCACTGCTTTAACTAATGCATAAGCCTTATTTTCATGTATATCATAGTTCAGCTCAGAAGATTGTAAGGTTTTTCTTAAAAAGGCTATTGGTTACTTGTATCCTTCATCATTTTTCTGTAATAGAACCGTTGCAATGGTGTGAAAAGAAGTGAAAGAGAACAATTGAAATGGTTTTGAGAAATCAGGAGATTTCAAAACTGGAGCTTCTTTGATCGCTTTCTTAATGCTGGAAAAAGCTTCTAAGGCCTCATCTATCCAATTTGGAACTGCATTCTTCTTTAACATCTTTGCGATAGGTTTGACAATTTTTGAAAAATTCAGGACGAACCTCCTCACAAAGTTGATTTGTCCAAAGAAAGATTGAATCCCCTTAACATTTTTAGGAATTTGAATCTTATCAAGTGCTTCAATCCTTTCTGGGTCTATTCTGACTCCTTCTCTAGAAACAATGTGACTGAGAAGTTTACCTTCAGTTACCCCAAAATGACATTTCTTTGGATTTAAGGATACTCCATATTCCAGGGCTCTTTTGAAAATTTTCTTTAGATGCTTGCAATGGTCTTCTATATATTATTGCTATGCTTAATGTTCCATTTAAATGCTAGTATATAAAGAAGACAATGAAGATTTGTTTGACCAATAGTCTAAAAAATTAGACCTTTATTTGGCTAGGTCAAATCTTGATACCTACAAGCAATCAGATCAAGAATTTCTTGTGTAGGTTTATTTTTCTGATGTTGTGTTTTTACTAGCAAGTAGATTTGACATTCTATTTTCACAAGTAAATATTAATCCTAGATCTTTTTCCTTCTTTCTTGAAGAATGACTTTGTTGTCATTTTTGGATAATGTTTGTAGGTGTCTATGGTTTCGAGGTTAAAACATGAATTTTATTTTTAGTGTCCCATATTGTTTCTTGATTCTTTATTTGAAAATATGTACTGATTCCACTTAGTTGAGAATAGAGTGAACTACCATCCAAAATAATGGAGCGTGGATGCAGATTTGGATCAATGGTAGTCACTCATTCTCTTGATATAACCCAAGGTAAAGAATGTATCTAGAGACTTGGAGATTGTTTTGTTCGCGTGATCTTTTGTTCTAACCTTGGTCAAGACAAATGTTTGGCGATTATGAGTTTTGTTTGTTTGTTGATTCTCTGAATGGGCCTGGGTTAAGTCAAAGTAAAGTCAAGGTTTGATTACTGAGGTTAATTCCTATATTCAATGACTTAGTGACTGAGTGTTCGCATGTTCTCTTGATCCTGGTATTTAAGTGCTTAGCCTTCAGTGAATATGCGAACATGATTATCTCCAAATCTCTGAATGAAACGGCTAAGTCATAAGATATCCATCGAATCAACAATAACTGTAGATGGAGGATAAGATCAATGGCCAACGTTCATTCTCTTTAATGGAACTCAAGGTTAAGGAGAGATCGAGCAACCTAGAGAATGACTTTGTCGCATAATCTCTGAACCAGACAAGGGTTAGTTAAAACATTCAATGATTATGAGAATACTTTATTCGTTGATTCTTTGAATTTGATCACAGTTATAAACTAGTCAAGTTTTCTCTTTGTTCACGGGACCTGAGTTAAGGCATGCATTTGGTGACTTAGAGATTAAAGGCATTCACTCATTCTCTGGATCTAACCATGGTCAGAGATAACCTTTGGTGACTAGGAGATTTCTATGGTTGCTGAGTTGAATGGATAAGGTGAGTTAAGTCAAGGGGTTATATGTTATTTGGTGAATTAACAATCACCATAAGATGAAGACAGGATCAACGGCTGGCGTGTGTTCACTTAATAGAACCCAGAGTTAAGAAAATACTTGGTGATTTAGTGAGTTCCTTTGTTCACATGTTCTCCTGGTATAGCCTTGGTTATTTTAAAACTCAATGAATTGCAGTTTCCTTTGTCGTGGAATCTCTAGATAAGGTTGGGTTAGTAATAAAGAATTGAATATTGAATATGAGTTGTTGATGTAAGTGAGATCGATCGGTGGTTGCGTATTCTCCAAATGATACTTAGGGTTAAATAAATATTAAGTGATCATGAGAATACCTTTGTTCTTCCAATCTCTAGACTAGACCCAGGTTAAGTGAAATATTTTGAAATTGGGAGATTTCCTTCAGTCGCCATTTCACCAAATGACTTGAGTTTGTTGGCAATTTGGCTAATGTGGATGCATAGATGTTGTCATTATGGCAACATATGATCTCTACTGAGAGTGCAAAATCTGGAATGCAAGTATGGCAAGTTGAAGGAAGAAATTGTCTAAGTATGGATACAGTGATCCTGATAGAGCACTCGATGAAGATTTAGTTGGCGATGTCCACTGGAGCAATATTTTTGTTTGCATAGTTAACTGAAGCTTCTACAGAGTATGAGGATACCCCATCTTAGTGTGCATAAAGTTTGGAGTAGTACGGATGAAGTTATTCAAAGTTTACCGAAGACAGTTTTGTAGATAGAATAGTTTTGGAGACAGTAGTAGCGAAAGAGTTAAGGGATTATTTTTGCTTGTCAAAATAATGACTTAACATTATGAAGGGATGAAATCCTAGAATTTTACCCTTGGATAAAGATTTTGGAAGCTGACCATATAAAGTTATTAGCTATAATAACTCATATATTAGGCATACTTGAAATGTAATGATAATGATGTGTTTTGTGAAAAGAAAGAAAAGGATAACTTGCGAAAGTTGTATATTGTGATAGCAGCAAAGGATATTGATGAGAAGTTGTAAGAAGTACCACATTATTGTTAGAAACATTTTGTATTACTTATTTGGGCAGTGAGCTCAACTGGTGATCAGGTTTTGTAATCTAACTCCTAACAGGGTTAAGGCTTCTAACAAGGCCTAAAGTCCTTTAACCAGGACAGATCTACTATATATTGTAAACTGACTCTTAACAGGGTCCAATATCCCTAACAAGATACTTTTGATTAGTGATCTTTGTGGGTACCATCCCCACTGGGGTTTTCCCTTGGCCAGGGTTTCTTTGAGAACATATCATGTGTTATGAGTTCTTTCTATTTACTACTCTGTTTGTTAATCAGCTTGATAATCTTTGTATGCACTAAAGTAATCTGTTATATCCATAAGTGGGAAAAAGTAAAAGTTTGTGAAATACTGATTCATGCCCCCCCTCTCAGCATTTCCTATTTCTAACAATTGGTATCAGAGCATAGTTACTCGAAGAAGGAACATTCAAGGAAAGCTTAGCAGCTTGAGTAAGCTTAGAATCTTGAAGAAGCTCTTGAATAGATTGATATGCTTACTAATGAAAGAAACTCCTTAAGAAGAAAGGATGAAGATGCAAAGAATGCTATTACCAAATTAAAAGGTAAGATTGAAGATCTGAAATCTGAAAAGAAATCTGATATTCTTGTTGAAGATTGTGATGAATTAGAAAAAGAAAATGAGATCCTTAAGCATGAGCTGAAGATAGTAAATCTGAAGCTTAGTATGAAAGATGGAAATTTGAGATCTGATAATGAAAAATTGAAAATTGAGAATGAAGATTTGAGATCAAGACTTGAAAAGGTAACATCCAAATCTGAAAAAGTAAAAGTGCAGTATGTGGAACTTGAGAAGTATATTGTGAAAGGTGAATTAACTCAATCTAAACAACAACTTGAAAGGCTATATTCAAATAGTGATAGGACTGAAAAACAAATTTCTTTTGGAGAACCATTCTTTGATAAGACTAGATTTGGATTTAGTATGTTTGGAACAAATCATGAAAGTAAGAAGCCAGATCTGAAGACATCTGAAAGTATGGAGGAAATGACGCTAGATGAGAACACATTGGAAGATCCACCTAAACAAGAACCACCTAGAGAGAAAGAAGAATCAAAGCAAGAAGAATCAAAACATGAAGAATCATCTAAAGGTATGCAAAGAGAATTCAAAGGTAGATGTTTTGCTTGTAATACTATTGGGCACATGAAGAGAGATTGCACAGGTAAGCAATTTAAACCTCTTAATGGACATTGTTATAATTGTCATGGTTTTGGACATAGAGCTAACGAATGTAGAAGACCTAAAGTAATTTTGAATAATTATGATAATAGAATGATTGGGAATACTAACAATGTAGATAAGAGATCTATTGAAGAAATGAATAAAAGAAAAGTGGTAGTATGTTTTAGATGCAACAAAGTAGGACATATTGCTAGAAATTGCAGGTCACAGATTAACCAGTAAGGACAAAGATTTGGAAACAATGGAATCATTTATCAGATATGCAACAAGTTTGGACACTCAGCAAGAGTTTTCAGAATGAACAATGGAGGTTATCATCATAACCCTAACCCTAGGAACAATGTAAGAAGGAATGAAAATGCAGAAAATAAAGAGAAAGGTTACTGTAGTAATAAAGATGAAGTAAAATTTGATAAAGGCATAGATCAAGGAGGTATATTTAGCATTGAAAGTAGTCAGGAAGGTAATGTAACTGATGGTAAGGATGAATCTTTACCTGACCCTTCTTTAAGCACTCAAATTATGTAAGTTTTTATAGTTTAGGACTTAGGATTAGTGTAGATTAGGAATTTGAATGAGTTAAGTTTTGCACAGTTAGATATAGGTTTGTTATGTTGTACTAATGCTATGGTTAAGTGTGCAAAAGAAAATATTGTGTTTTTCAAGGTCGCAAAAAGGTTTTATGGTTGCAGGTTTGCAGAATCAGCTTTTTGAGGTTTTAGCGGCAAAATGAATGAATGTAATGTCAGATCGAGTTAATGTGAAGTTTTATAAGGTTGAAATAGAAGTTATCACGATTAAAAAGTGATTGAAAAGGGATTTGAAAGAAGAAAAAGTGAGTTGAGGATGATTTGAAGAAGTTTGGAAGCAGTTTGCAGCGCCGATCATATCGAAACCCTAGATTTGCAAATTTGAGGTATTTTTTTGATCTTTAATCAGTTGATAAGATGTATATTTCTATGGTTCATAATGTTAAGGATAAGAGTAGACCTAAGATTAAGAAAGAACTAGTAGAACCAGCTAAAATTGATGACAGACTAGCACTATCATCTGTACCAGACGGAGTATTACACATTGAGAATGTTAAAGGATATTTAGGTTGCAAGTTTGAAACCTTGGGAGATGCAAATTTTAGTGATGATTACAGGAAATTGTATAATCAAGACATGTTAGTTAAACCAGCTTATGGGCACCTAGAGAACAATGAAATTATCAATTATTCCATGAAGTATGAATTTAATGATGAGGAATGTACCAAGATCATTTTAAGTAGAATCCATAATGGGAAATTCTGGATGAAGGATAGAGTTATTGATATAACTATCGACCTAATTTATGATGTTACTGGATTATTAAAAGTTGGAGAGATTCCACTGAATGAAAAGAACATGAGAAAGATTGTCTTAGACAACACTAGATCTAGTTATAATGGTAGAGGAATTGCGATAAGTAAGATTAAGCAAGATGATGTTAGGTACCTTTGCAAGATCCTAACAACTAAATTCTATGGTAGTTCAAGGGAAGATGACATGGCTGCAGGAATGGTTCATGTAGCTTATCTTATGTGTATTGAGAAGAAACAAGTAGACCTATGTGAAATTCTGAAAATTCAGTTATTTGAGAATTTAGAAAAGATTAAGAAGGCTAAGTGCACACAATTTAGGTTTTCATCTCTGATAACCTATATGTTTTTCCATATTTTGTGAAGATTTCCTTACAAAGTTGACTGGAGTGACAATGTGAACACAATGGAAAGAATAAACTCAATCTACATGAAGCACCTAATTGATAAAGTCAATGACAGTGTGAAGTTTATATTGAAGACTTTTCAGAATATTGTTAAGAACAGATCAAGGATTCCTCAATCCTTAGTTGAAAAGCATAAAGATGACATTTGTTTTATGGTAGACACTGATTTCACCTACATTGAAGTAGTTGAGCGTAGAATGGAATTCATAGACCCTCTTGGCTATGAAGTATTTGAAGCAGAAACAGTAGGATATGTGAATAAACTGTTAAAGTGTGAGTTGGATGGTCATGCAAATAGGTTTGGAACCTATGAAGAGAATTTCAACTCTGCAATAAGTTTGAAAGAAAAGAAGCAATCTAGTAGAAGAGTTGAATCTACTATGAAGAAAATACTGAAAGAATCAGGTATGTCAAGTCATGAGTTTGACATAGCTAAGAAGACTGCAGAAGCCTTGAAGCAAATTGAAAATCTTGTAGTTCCACTTGTGGCATCTAGTGCAGACCATATTGATCCTATTGTAGTAAAGGTAAAAGTTGAAGTACCTGAAAAAGATGAAGGAGAAAAATCATTTTCTCCTATTCCTAGCAAAAGAGTAAAAGTGAGTGCAACAAGACCCGACAAGAGATAGAAAGTGATTGTACCACCTGTACCTAGAAAAGTAGCAGTAATTAAAGATGATGATGAAGTTTCAATCAAGAAGAAAACTTGGAAACCAAGAATTGAAAGAGTTAATGAAGATATATTGCAGCATGGAGACTTCACTAAGTTAAATAAATTCTATGATCTATATGGATCATTTGACAGATTGAATTTTGAAAATGCAATGATTACACATATGATTTTGATAGATAAGAAACTTAGCACTATTCATGATAAGATCCCAGAAGATTTGTATAATAGACTTGTGAATAGAAAATAAAGAGCACAAGAAGAGGACATAAAGATGAGAGAACATGTAATCAGACAGTTCTGTGAAGTTGAGGATGATGATCATTTGAAGAGAATCTTGAAGCCTTTTGGAACTTTATTGAGAACTAAGAGAAGAACAATTCTTATAATGGGAGGCAAAAAGGAGGAAGTACAGAAAGAGACTAAGAAAGTAGTAATGCAAGTTCTTGCAGATATAGTTGCAAGAAAGCATGTTGAATCAGATCCTCAGCAGAAGCAATCAGAGGAACCACATGCAAAGGAAGTTGGTATTGAAGAAGTCCCATCTTCTTCACATATCAATATTGGCAAAGAATCAATGGACATTGAAGGAACCAAAGTGACACTAGAGTTAGATGATGTAGTATTTCATGATCTAGGAAACATTGTTGACAATTTGGCTTTAGAAGAGAAAGAGAAGGTTGAGCCGAATATGATCAAATTGTGTGGCTTCCTTGAAGCTTGATATTTTGCAGATTATTTCTTTTGGATGCATCATTAATGTTTTGGACCAAGCTATCAAACAATTCATTTCCTAGTACATAGAGGTAGCTGAGATATTTGTAGTGATGTTGCTTGCCACGGAGATAAAGGAATCATCCCTGATTGCAGTTTGAATGCTAGGGTTTTCAATGTAAAGATATCAGATTTGTCTTTGATATTTCTTGATTATTATTAGGATCTTTCTCCCTGTCACTTCTATAATAAATTAGTTTCTAATTTCATGTTGCACTAGTTGACAATGTTTCCCTAATTGTGCCCTAAATGACTTGTAGTTGGTTGCAATCCTTGTTCTTATAAAAGGATTCCCAAGGTCATTTAAAAGGAGTTTTTTTACAGGGTTGAGAAAAAGGATCATTTGCAAGAGACCAAAGATAGACTCAGTTCTATAGGCTTGCATCCAAGGATTGGTAGAAGAGGCCTGCAACCTCTCTATTTTACGAAGATCTCAATGAATCTACAATTTTTTTGCCTATTTTATGGAATATTCTATGCTCAATAAATCACTCTTGTATCAGTTTGTGGCAACTTATATGAGGATTTCAAGAATTGGTTTGAATCCCATCTTCTATTTGATGGTTTGTTATTTCCCATTATCTTGTGATTTGATGACCTCAAGATCAATAGTTGCAGACATAGTTTATATGTTTTGATATGTTTTGTTGTTAACTTGAAAAGTTAAGTAAATGCTTAATGTAACCTAATAGAATTGTAGGGTATTAAGGAGGATATTTGTAAGTAGTGAGATTCTCATTTGATTTTCATTTTCAAGGTGAATGATAAGAATAAAAAAAAATTAGTGAGGAATTGTTTTGAATATGCCTAATGGATAAGGGAATGGTCACACACATTTTGTCAAAATAGATATTCTTTCTTGTCTAACCATTCTACCCCAAGACAAACAAATCAAACTCTAAATCTTTAAGTTAGTAGTTGTGGACTTAATAGAAAAATCCCCTGCTTTATTTGTGAGTAAATTGAAAGTGTGCTTAGCTTCACATCCTATCACTTTATGTCACATATAACAAGAAGTATTATGGGCACATATCTACTTTGTGAGGATTAGTGAAAAGGTTGAGATTAAGTGATCCTAATCCTAGGTGCACCCGCCTGAATTCTATAGAGTTCAAAGTGTAGAACACCTTAGTGCATTATTCATTGGTCCTTATGTTGGAAATATTCAGGGATTAACCGAGTTACTAAGAGGGGAGGGGTGAATCAGTAACTTCGAATTTTCTTACAATTACAGATGTATTAACATAAAGTTCACTTTTTCTTTATGCATATAGAAAGCATGAAACTTAGAAGCATTCACAACAATGACACATAGATTTGGTTACCCAGAAACCTTCCAAAAAGAAAGTAAAACTGGGGTGGGGATGAAACCCACAAAGCTTTAGTACTGTAGAATAAAGTTGGCCGGTTAAGGCTTACAATTTGATCACTTCTGATGATCTACCCTGTTAGGAGCAAAAAGGATTGCTAGATCCACCTTGTTAAAGGATTTACAAACATACAATGAAGTATGCACTCGGTAAAGAGATTTTACAACAGACTGTTAAGTCTACCTGGTTAAAGGATTTTAGTACTGATTCACCTATTAGGATGAAACAGTAGATCTCTTGCTTTGCAACTGGATTGCTGATTGAGATTCCCTGAATGTACTGATCACCTTCTGTGATGAATTTGTCTTTGTTGTTCCCTATACTGCTGTAGCCCTTTGTAATTCGCTTATCTCTACTTTTTCTTTTTATTCACATTCATACTCATAATTACATCTTGACATCTTTACAACATTGTTTATATACAAGTCTAAACAATTAATTACAATTACAAAGTCGGCTTGACAAATAAACATAAGTGCCACTAAGTCGGCCCAAGTATGGTTACACGGTTCCTGCAAACTAACTCGGTGACTTTCTGATACTCGGCATCCACTACATTACTCGGAATCGTCATGCACTCGGTAGAAGTGAAGGCACGGTTCATACTAACCACTCGGTAGGTTTTGAACTCGGTAAATACTGGTGACTCGGTAGACACAATGTTACTCGGTTTATACTATCCTGCTCGATTTGCACTGTTCTGCTCAGTTTGCACTGTTCTGCTCGGTTTGCACTATTCTGCTCGGTTTGCACTGTTCTACTTGGTTTGCACTTTTTTGCTCGGTTTGCACTATTCTGCTCAGTTTGCACTATTTTGCTCAGTTTGCACTGTTTTGCTCGATTTGCACTATTCTGCTCGGTTTGCACTGTTCTGCTCGGTTTGCACTATTCTGCTCGGTTTGCACTGTTCTGCTCGGTTTGCACTCAGAATGCAAATAAGTGTTGTCACTAGTGGCAATTCTACTTAATGCCAACAATCTCCCCCTTTGGCATTAGTGACAAAAACACTTATTGCTCAAAACTTATATACACTTATTGATTTTTTTTTTAAATTTGTCTTTGTCATAGAGCATTATACATTATCTCCCCCTTTCAATGTGCTAACTTTTTCTATATACAAATCTCCTTCTATACATATCTCCCCCTTTTTGACGATAATGCCAAAGGTGTATATACAAGTGATTTACAGAGAGAATCCAAAATTTGATAGAAAGTCAGAATGTACCTTCATGATTAGTGCCAGGGTTCAATCCCAATTTTCTTGCAGAATCTTGCATGTTTGGATTGCAATTTGGACTTCTGCAGAGAGTTCAATCATGTGATCTGCTATAGAGAACTGATTGTCATGAATCAATGTTTTGGAATGTTCAATGTGCTTATACATTGTATTCACGATGGGAAGGATCATATTCTGGATGTCTAGCAGTGTGGACCGGATCCTTGTGTCTTCTTTTAGTAGATCTGACTGCATATTTGATAGGTATGAGACTTTCATGTGATGAGCAGAGCTTGAACTTGGTTCAAGTTGTAGCTTCTATATGCTAATCTTCATATCCTCGTCCATTTTATTCATTTTATCCTTAACATCTTTTGTGAACTCAACAATATTGCACAGTCTGGCCAAAAGAGAGGTGATATTTGAATAGGTAGATTCAATATTTGACAAATCTGAAGACAATTCCACTTGATTAATAGCTATATGCTGAACAATGTGCTCAAGCACTTTATTGTTGAATCTCTTCTCAGCTCTTTCAACTAACTTTTCTGTCCCAGATGAGTCCTCATTGTATTTATTTACTGCTTCAGCTAATTGTAGCAAAACATGCTGAGAGGAGTCTACTTTAATGCCTAATGCATCAAATAAAATGTCTTTAGCATCTTTAATGATTTGATATTCCTTATCTCTTTCCTCTTTAAGCTTCTTTTGCTTTGCTTTCCTTTGGAGGATTTCACCTATATTTTGCATTTGGTTCGCTGATAGATTTGCAAAATCTAATGTTGGAATCTTTATTTCTTCATCTAGGTCTATATCCTCTACTATATTCTTACCCAAAAATTTTATACTCGGTAGAGCCTTAGGCTTATCTGTACTTAATGCCTTAGTAGTAGTGACAATAGACATAGTTGGACTGGCTATAGAGACTGGCACACTGTCTACTAGAGAACTTAAAATATTTACACTTGTAGAATCAAAAACTAGAATACTTACTGCTGGAAAACTTGATGAAATGGGAGACTGCAACTCGGTAGAAGAAATGGTGGTTGCTTCTGTTGTTGCTATAGGTGATTGGACAAAAGTTGAAGTTGTCACAACCATGCTTGAAGGTGTCTCCGGGCTAGATGTAGAAACTTTTACTGGAGAGGTAGGAAGGGATGCAATGACTTCTGTTGCTATCCTCACAGTATCATCTACCTCAGTGGCTTCTTCTTGTTCATCACTGCCATCTTCAATATCTTTTATTATTATTGTTTCAATACTCGGTTGGTGAAGATGGTATATGTTCTTCCATGTAGCATTTGCAGCCTTCACAACCGATTCAATATTGTTGATTAGAATTAAACAAGTATTGAACCTTAGTGTCATCTTATTTTCATTTTCTTTTAATGCCTTCTTTACTTCATCATTTTTCAAGCTCGGCATTAACTGTCTCAGGGTTTGATCAAATATGTCTATCACAGTTTGCTTTGCATTGCTCCACCTCATTTTTATTGGATTTAATAAGACTGCTGGAACTTGTGGGGCTATTTCATCAGGAGAGTATTTCCACTGTCCCATCTTTTCAATAACAACATCTTCTATTTCCGATCTGGTTTCATATTTAAAAGATTTTATGTTACTTACTCCAGATCCTGATCCGTCTCTAAAAAGTTTGATCCTCTCTTGAAAGTTTAGAGGAGGCCTTTTGAATATTATATCTTTGTCTGCCTTATCTTTATCTGCCTTACCTCTTGCACTTCTCCTTGTAAATACAGTAGTGGGAGGCTTAGGTGCCTTAGTGATAAAAACCTTTCCTTTCTTCTTTGCAGGTTCTGGTTCCTCTGTTTTCTCATCCTTTTCCTTTTCTTCTTCATCATTATCTTCTTTGTCCTCGGTTATCATTTGCATTTTGGCTATCCTCTTCTTTCCTTTGTTTACCGCCTGTGGAAGTTTTATGCTTAATTCAATTATTACCTTTGCTTCATCATATGTTTCAAAATATGGAGCTTTGGGATTAACAGGCTGATTAAGAAGGGCTTCAATGATATTCTTGGTTTCATCAATATTTACCTCATAAGGAAGAGGTTTTACATATACAATCCTCGGTTTAGCTGCTTGAATATATACATTGTCACAGTCTACCATGAAAGAAATGTCATCCTTGTAATCCTCCACCAACTTCTATGGAATCTGGAATCTGTCATTCATCTTCTCTTTGAAGGACTCAAAATAACTGTCCATTATACTTTCAAAATTTTCACCCATTTCTGAGATGTATTCATTTATTTCATAAAGTGCTGGCACATCTTTTCTCCATACAACTTTTCCTTTGGAAGGGAAGAACTTTTGAACATAGAAGAATAAACAGACTAGTAGGGATCCAAACTTACATGGATTGTTTTTGGAAGTTTGAATGCTTTCCATGTTCTTGTTAAACTATTTTAACAATAAATCTGCAAGGTCAAATGATAAGTTGTTCTTGACCACTTTGTATGCTAGGTCAATAGCTTCACAGGAGACACTATTCTGTCGACTAGAACTGTATATCTTATGGGCAATAATGTGTGTACCAAACTTTAGTTCAGCATCGGTAATCCTGCTAACTTTCATGCCTCTACCGTCCCATTCAGCTAGGGTTTTCTTTTCCAGTTCCGACCGACCTAGGGTTTTGGTAGTTTTTGCTTTGTTCAACATGGGAAGACCGGTGATTTGATGAATCATCTTCTTGGTGATCTCTATGGGTTGCTCAAGCCAAATCTTGCCATCATGTATACGGCTGAGAATGTATCTAACCCATTTATCTCAAAAGTTTCGAGGCAAATGTGCAATGTGAACTAATCCCTTATCTTCTAGATGTTTGTGCTCGGGTTTTAGAATACCATCCACACACAGTTCTTCACGCACAGTATCTAGTTCTAGGTTTCCCATTTCATGAATTGTACAGTTGAAATGATTGCGAATATCGTTAATAAGTAGTACCTTAGGAGGAATATGAGATTGAGCTCCGTTCGGGTCTAGGGCTGCTGCAATTGCGAGCATGATCTTGAAATCTGGTGCTTTCCATTCCCCTTGGACTAACATATCAGATCCTTTCTTTGTTGAGGTGCTGGATGATGCCATGGTAGCTCACAGAAAATTATTTTTGCAAAAGGTATTTGAGTCGCTGGATTGCTCTTGAAGTTTTCTGCTCTCAAAGTGCTAAAATTCGCGGTGAGAAATGAGTTCGATTTCTTGCCTTTTGTTTAAAACTCTGTCATTAATGCTCAGTACAAATTAGGGTATGAATTCTGACAGACTATCACCCACTAAGAATTAATTGCTCGGTGAAGACTTCGCAACTCGGTAAACTCAAGAATTCATATTGCTCACTCGGTAAAGACTAATACCGACCTTGTTCGCTAAAGACTAGTACCGACCTCCCTGTGATCTTACTACATCTTGTATGCTGATTTAGATCTTTCTTTTAATTCAGTTCTGGAACTGCTTGAAGTTTGTCTAGGAGAATACAGTTCCAATGCTTTCTTGGAAATTTAGTTTGAGTCGGTAGAGCCACCCATTCCATTACTTGGACTGGTTTGCTCGGTAGATTTAGGAATCCACTTTTGTCTCACCTGTTTCCTGACCTTAGTTGCTTCATTCTTCTTTCCATCTTCAACTTCACTAGCATTCATGTAGTTTCTGGCTATGTGACCAAGTTTAGTGCATTTGAAGCATCTTACGGTAGTATCTCTTTTCCTTAGATGATGTTTTATGCAGTTCATGCCAATGTGTCCATATTCTCCACAGTAATGACATCTACACCATGTGTTGTAGTCCCATCCAAACATTGCTTTTATAATTTGTTCTGCTGGATTGAATGTCTTGGATCTGCACTCGGATGCTTTGTGACCTTGTTTGTTGCACTTGTGACAATTACCTTTGAATCTTGGTTTTTCCCTGCATTCATTTGCTTTGTGACCATGTTGATTGCAGTTGTAACATTTTCCATTGAATTCTGCTTTTTCATTGTTCCAACATTTATTTGAAGTATGTCCTATTTTACCACAATGATTACAAGTAGGTTTTTTATTTCTTTGAGTACCTTGCTTAGAAGATTCACCTTCTCCTTTGTATCCAAGTCCTGCTTTTCCTTTCTGCCTGTGTAGATTTCGCTCATACAGCTGATTCAAGTCTTCTTGGCTTTTCAGCATTCCTTCATTGATTTTTTTTTCGACGTTTAGGTCATCCACCAATCTTAGATTGATTTCCTTTTCAGATCTTAGTTCTTCTCTTGTGTTTTCTATTTCTGATATTAGATTCAGAATTTCCTCATTTGTATGGGAGATCTGATCAATTAGGTTTTCTAGCTGAAGGGTTTTATTTTGAACTTCATTGTTCCTTCCATCTAATTCATCTTTCAACTTGTTTCTTTGTTCTAAGATCTCACAAAATCTTGTTGAGTGTAGCTCTTGTTCTCTTTTTAATTTTCTCACTTCTTCCTGCAGAGACCCATTCTTTTCTAGGAGTTCTTTGACAGCATTGTTTGCTTCATCTGAGCTATTTGAGGGAAAAAGATCTTCAACCTTTTCTTCAATGTAATTCTGATCATTCATCTAATTTGCAAGTTCCTTCCTTCTTCTTAGGGATTGGGAAAGATGTTCTTTTGCTTCCTTGAGTTTAGCTATGGCCATTTCCAGATCTAGCTTTTCATTTTCAATCACCTTGTTCAGTTTGAATACCTCCATTTTCCTGGATCTTTGCTCAAGCTAGTTAAGCTTTATCTTGAGAACCAACAATGCTCTGATACCAATTGTTAGAAATATTCAGGGATTAACCGAGTTACTGAGAGGGGAGGGGTGAATCAGTAACTTTGAATTTTCTTACAATTACAGATGTATTAACATAAAGTTCACTTTTTCTTTATGCATATAGAAAGCATGAAACTTAGAAGCATTCACAACAATGACACATAGATTTGGTTACCCAGAAACCTTCCAAAAAGAAAGTAAAACTGGGGTGGGGATGAAACCCACAAAGCTTTAGTACTGCAGAATAAAGTTGGCCGGTTAAGGCTTACAATTTGATCACTTCTGATGATCTGCCCTGTTAGGAGCAAAAAGGATTGCTAGATCCACCTTGTTAAAGGATTTACAAACATACAATGAAGTATGCACTCGGTAAAGAGATTTTACAACAGATTGTTAAGTCTACCTAGTTAAAGGATTTTAGTACTGATTCACCTGTTAGGATGAAATAGTAGATCTCTTGCTTTGCAACTGGATTGCTGATTGAGATTCGCTGAATGTACTGATCACCTTCTGTGATGAATTTGTCTTTGTTGTTCCCTATACTGCTGTAGCCCTTTGTAATTCGCTTATCTCTGCTTTTTCTTTTTATTCACATTCATACTCATAATTACATCTTGACATCTTTACAACATTATTTATATACAAGTCTAAACAATTAATTACAATTACAAAGTCGGCTTGACAAATAAACATAAGTGCCACTAAGTCGGCCCAAGTATGGTTACACGGTTCCTGCAAACTAATTCGGTGACTTTCTGATACTCGGCGTCCACTGCATTACTCGGCATCGTCATGCACTCGGTAGAAGTGAAGGCACGGTTCATACTAACCACTCGGTAGGTTTTGAACTTGGTAAATACTGGTGACTCGGTAGACACAATGTTACTCAGTTTATACTATCCTGCTCGATTTGCACTGTTCTGCTCGGTTTGCATTGTTCTGCTCGGTTTGCACTGTTCTGCTCGGTTTGCACTGTTCTGCTCGATTTGCACTATTCTGCTCGTTTTGCACTATTCTGCTCGGTTTGCACTATTTTGCTCAGTTTGCACTGTTCTGCTCGGTTTGCACTGTTCTGCTCGATTTGCACTGTTCTGCTCGGTTTGCACTGTTCTGCTCGGTTTGCACTCAGAATGCAAATAAGTGTTGTCACTAGTGGCAATTCTGCTTAATGCCAACACCTTATTCTTGTATGAATGTATTGATTGTGGGAAGTAAGCTACTCCATAGGTACATCTCTACATTAATACAGGTATTTAAAATCTTGCTAAACCAAGAGCCAACACATTGGTCTCCCTATCAATCACACAAGGGATAGCAGAAAGAAGACACTCTTGATTGACAATGGCAAGATGAGGATTAGCTGAGCAGAGGGAAGAAATGTAACCAGTCAAATCCTTCCTGATATCTTCCTCCCTCTTAAGTTTTCCCTGGTTACTCATAATGTAACTAATTATATTGGCACCCTTATGTTTTTGAGCCTTAAGAAGGAAAAATCTGATATTCTTATCACCAGTTTTAACCAAAGAGCTCTCGATCTTTATCTTCAGAAAACCTCTTCTTTAGTAATAATGTTATGATAGTCTATCAGAGTAAGATTCTCTTTATCCTTTTTTTCCTTAGATAAACCTTCCCTCTAAAACAAATCCTGAAGATCTTTAAGATCGGACTAGATAAGGGATTTGGAATGAAAAATGTCACCAAAAACATCCTTATTCCAAGATCTCACTTTATTCTTAACCAACTTTAGCTTCTAAACAACTCTAAACATGGCATTTCCATCAATGTGAAGGTCCCACCACTTGGAAATTTTATTCTCCAAACTAGGATAAAGAAGCCACATTTTTTAAAATTTGAAGGGGAAATTTCTCTTGCTAGAAAGGGAACTAGCCAAAAAAGAGATAGGGTTATGATTTGAACCAATTCTAAATAGAGAAGAGAGGCAGTAGGAATACATGCAAATCCAATTAAGAGAGATAAGCACCCTATCAAGATTAACCTAGATCAAACCCACTCTAGCTCTTCTACTAGTCCAGGTTTAATTTAAACATCTAAGGTCCACATCCACCATCGCTTGATTATTGATAAAATCCATGAGATCCAATGTACTATCCATCTATAGTGAAGAGCCTCCATAATTCTCTAAATCACTTAGAGGAGTATTAAAGTCACCCATTACCATCCAACTATCCTCTGAGAACTCTCTTCTTAACACTTCCAATCTTCTCCAAAACTGAACCTGACCAAATTTAGAATTAGGAGCATAAATATTGGATAAAACCTAACTGAACCAATCCTCACATGATTAAATCTAATAGAAATGATATTACTATTAACCTCAATGACATCACCATGAGTAGTACTCATATTCCAAAAAGTGGCAGTACCACTAGAAGCACCATCAGAACTACAACCAATCACACCACAATTCTTGAACAACTTAATTTTTTTAATTTCTCTCTCGACATCTTGGTTTCCTGGATAAGAATAATATTCATCTTATGATCTCTAACAAAATTCCAAAGAACATCTTTCTTGTGAGGGACATTCAACCCTCTAATATTCCATGATATGACTTTCATTTCGTAACAGGGAAACAAACCTCTGGAATGGTACATTGTCTACCATCCGCTATAATATGTCTACTTTCCTACTCCCTCATAGATTTAGTATATTTTCTTTCCTGATGTGACTTTGGGGTACTAGTATCAACTCTATTTTCCATTGTAGTCACCCCTCCTTGTACGTTCTCCTAACCATAGTTCCCCTTTCCAGTCAGTTTCTTCTTTTTGTAGCTCACGTCCATCTAGGGTTCCCCTTCAACTTCCTGAGAAGGGTCAAGAACATCCACCAAATCTCTCCAACATCTCTCATTAGGTGACATTTCCAAAAATTCTTCCAAAATAGTGATCCCAACACTGTTATGATCTTCCTCCGACTTAGTAGTCTCATCCTGCCTAGAAACATCCACAAGGGAATCCTCAACTCTAGAAAGAAATGCACTATCAACAACACTAAGCTCTTGGGAAGAACCCACCACAATCTCACCTTCTTTAAGCTGGAGAATAGGTACATAGGTCCTCCCACCAACTTCAACCCCATCAGTACAGATAGGAGCATTTTCTTCAACCGAGGGCAACCGTGGATAATCCAAGATTTGTTCAATGACCATGAGGACCCGAGGACTAACTTTAGGGAAATCACTTTTGATTGCCACCATGGAATCCACAGAAGGGTTATGGTTCAAACCAATGGAAGGATCAACTGAGACACCTCCTAGGGATTTTTATCTCCAGATCTTGTTTGTCTCATACTTTTGTTCTTATTTAGAATTCTTGTCCTTTTGGATTCTCTGTGGGAAATCCATCGCCCTATGGACCGATTTCTTGTACCTGAAACATGTGAAAGGCGTAGTTTCAAATTCTCCTAGTTGAATACACTTCCCCAATTTGGAAACAATACTAATGCTCTGGGGAAGATCTACATTTTAAAGGATATTAACACATATCCTTGCAAAGACAAGCCTAAACTTGGAAGCTGTCATAAGATCAATAAACAAAAGCTCCCCAAAGGAGCTAGGTAGCCTTAAGAGCACATCTTCATGCCATTATTCTAGAGGTAAGCTAGGGAGCCGAACCCAAATAGGAGCAGAAAAAAAATAAAAATGAATCGTTGAAATCTAAGTATGATGAACATTTTTGAAGAGCTAGAGATGACTTGCCAACCATCCAAGGATCACCACATAATATTTTAGACATATCTTCTCCATTAGAGAATTCAAAAGAGATTAATCTCTTAGGCATAGAAAAAATATCCACTTGACCTTTAAGGATCTATTTCCTTTGAGAAAAAATTCTAACTACATCAATGTTTGGCCGTGTTGGAGCTCAAAAATCTGAGTTGTATTTTTTACTCCATTTCCAAAATTTTCTCTAAGCGTCAGATCAGTGCTTTAAAATTTTTCAAAAAAGTGCTTACTTCGAGTGCACGGATAAAAAGGACATGTTGATTTTCATGATGCGTCACTTAAATAGGGTGTTTGTCACCTATCATTTGACTTATGTAATAGTTTTGAGGTCCTAACTTTTAGATCTGATAAGTTTTTGAAGTGATCTTTTGGACGCATTCCCTAAAATCTGCATTCTACATATTGCCTGATTGTAGCAAATGGCCTACTTTGCATGCTTGCATCTTTGACTTGATAGTGTTTCATGATATAAGGATGGGTTTGAGGATTTGTAGGCATGAGAGAGAATCTTTGTTTCTGTTTGTAGATTCCTATGAGTTCATATGATAGGTTTTCCCAAGCCATTTTGTTTGCAATTAATTAAGTTTCCTAGAATGTGAGTGCAGAATTCTGAATGCCCTACTTTGAAGTCTTGCAACTTGCACCGGATTGAGTGGAATGGATAATTGAATATTCCTCTATATTCTAATCATGGAAATGTGCTAACATGAATATTTTCAGGCCATGATGTATCTATTTGGGTAATTTGTCAATCTGATTCTGTTTGTAGTTTCTAACATTTTAACGAGGATTAGTTGCACAGTTTAGTTGGAGGCCCTGTTCATGATGTTGTATCTTGAATAGCATGATTGGTCATCATTTTCTAGTTGTTGCATCATTCTTTAGGCATGAGAGAGAGTATGCATGCCAATTTTCAGCCCCCCATGTGCCCATTTGACGTATTTTCCAGAGCCATTCCATTTGCAATTTATTAAGTTTTACTGAGTGTGCACAGTTCAGTTTTCTAAGTGGTGTACTTTGGGGTCTTGCCTTTTGCACCCGGTTCGAGGTCAAGCATAATTAAAGGATGATCCATATTGTATACCTAGAAGTGTACTTTCCTAAAGATTTTTGAGGATCTACCAATCCATCCGACCACTTTTCTAAGCCAATTCTAAACCCAATTTTTGCATAATTTGTTGTTTTTATCCTGAATATTTATAATAGGCTGACTTTGGTGTTTGATTGTAATCAACCACTTGATCTCTCTAGCAAATTGATTGTGGATCCATGTACCTTATATGAGGGAGAATTAATGCCCAAGGTTCCAGATCTTGAAAGTTTTAGTAGGTGAGTTTTTGAGGCCAGTTCTGGAGATGATTTGTGTGAATTGGATAGTGCTGGCAGGATCGACTTCACAAGGTAGCCACTTTCATAAATTTGTAACTTGTTATCAGACAAATGTTTTTAGATGTGATTGATTCCTTGCATTCCTTGCATATGATTCTTCTACCAGAACATATGGCGTGCCCTCAGCTCATTGTTTGATATTTTTAAAACATCTCCTTCTGAGGCAGTTTGAAATGGTTTCAATTTGTGTTTTCTGAGTTTTTTTGAACAGGTGTTTTCAAATTTTAAAATATTTCATCTTGTTCATCTTTAGAGGAATCTACCTGATGGAGTGGTTGTATGTGTTACAATTTTCATGACCGCCAAGTTTCAGCATCCAGTGATAAGTTTTGATCAGTCTTTTGGTGGTGCTACTGAAGGTGTTTTATTTAGATTTGGTAACTTGGAAAAGGTTATTAGAAATCAAGTTTTTATGTGTCTAGTGTTGTCCAGATCATATCCAGTTGGTGGAAGTGTCATCCAAATCACTTTTGAGGTCCATGTGTTTGAGTTTGAAATTTTTTTAGGTCGGACCCACTTGGGGCCCGACCTACCTCAGTGTTGTTTTTATTAAAGTTGCAAGAAGTGGATGAGCCAATTGGGATTTGGCATTACATTGAAACTTTCTTTGAGCTTTATAATTGGCACAATTTATATCAAATGCTTGAAGTCTCACAAATCAGGTTTGCAATGGGACTCAATATGCTTGCAAAGATTGTGGTGTTTACACAGCTTAGAAGTTTCGATGGCGATAACCATCATTGGATGACTTCTAGAGGATATAAAGAGATGGTGTCATAGAGTGGGGATGAGAAGTAGTTGAAACTATAGTGAAAAATCCACCGGCATCTGGTATATTACCTTCTACAATATTGACTAATCGAACTAGTAACTATATAGTGGACAATCTTTTACACTGTGCTTCTACCATGACAAGTAATGGTCCCTATCCAAAGCCACATCCTACTCTCCCTAGACATAAAGGTGAAATGCATGTGGTGCATGTTTAGTTGCCACTCATATACTCTCTCAGTGCATTAAGAGTTTCTATTCCTCAAGATTTGTGGCCACCGGAAGCAAGGCATAATGTTCTTATGGCATTTTCAATGAGCCAGACCATCATCAAGTAGCATCACTGGCAGACTATTTTACTCCATGTGACAAGTCAAATGATGTTATACATTTACCCAAGGATCTTTTTTTGTTATCACGATATGTTGAAGAGTTGGATATGAATGAATCTTATATTGATGCTTGTTCATAACATGGAGGATACACTGCATGAGTATGGTGGAACGTGAGCAACCAGTGCAAAGAACTAGCACATGATGAATAAAGGAAAGCTAGCGTTTGTTTTAAAGCCAACTAGTGTATGAAGCAAAGGCACCAGTGAAATAAAGGTTGTCAGCGTATAAAATAGAGGATCTTAGTGTAAGTATAAAAGGGATCTACGCATATTAAGGATCCATGGAAAATAGAGATGAAGAAATGTGAGGCCTCATTTATAATATATGCCCTCCTTTTGGTTTTTCATACAAGCTACAGGAAGTAACGTGGGTTTGTGTGGGGTGTTGCATAGAATGGAGGAGTAAATATAAAATGCCAGCATACAAAGTGAAGGATGCCAGCGTAAATAAATGAAAGACCAGCATACAAAGTGATGGAAGTAGTGTGATGAAGGAGAACTGGTGTAAGCAATACAGTGCCAACGTAAAAGGATATCAGCACATGATGAATGTAAGGGACCAACGTTTTGAAGTGGAAAGGCCTGCGTGAGTTCCTCGTGGTGCTTCTTTCCTCCACAAGGCGTGCGTGCAGTCAAAGCCAGTGCATGGTAATTGAAATGCCAACGTTTTAAAAACAAATGTATGCCATAATTTTTAAAATAAAAAGTGAGGTTGTGTGACGTTCAAACATGTATATACCAGCGCATGGTATATGGAAGTTTCTTGTTTGGGAGACTAGCATATATCTTTGCATTGCTAGCGTAAGTAATTGGAGGTGCACATGCCTCCATCACAGCCCCATTACACCATCATTTGGTGTTGTGCATAGAAGACAGAGGAGAACACGACTCCACGTAAGGATGAGTAGGATTTCTTGTACCCCCAGGGTGTTGTGTAGGCTCCCATTAATGCGTAGTTCCTACAGGCACTTGGGAAATGGTATGTACACCAATAAACACAAGAGGCCACATGGAAGCTTGCGTAGGGCTCCTTTCAGGCATTGCCCTCTATTTCATATGATGTTTTTAGTTTGCAAAAGTTTGGTGTGGAGACGCCATCATTAAGGTGTTTGTAGGCCCCATGAATCAAGGAGGCCAACGTAAGTAATAGAAGAGGTGAGCTTTTTTTAATGGAGGCTGCAAAGTCTTAACGGAGAAATGTGCATGAGGATTTGTTTGAGATACAAATATCCCACATTCTCCCCGTTTCACACTTTTCAAATGTTTAAAAGGAAAGGCACTTGGTCATAATGTAAAGTGAAGTAAGAGGCAAATGTGGGACCTCTTGAATGTGGTGGGCCTAGCTGGGCACACATTAAGAATAGATTTTGAAGATAAATTTAATTAAAACATTGGGATTTAATCCCACATTGCTTGCGCAGAGGAAATACTTGTTATTCAAATAGCCCAGTGAACACTAAGTGTCCAAGTATGGATGCCTATATAGAGGCCATTATGCATGCATGTTGTTCGAGGTAATGATTTGGCAGCGAGTTGTAAGTGACATGGTGAGTGGGCCCCACGCATAGGTAAGAAAATTTTGACACATTGTGCAGGGTCTGCCAATGCCTCGAGATGCATGCCCATCTGACGATGGTCGCATGATCAAAAGGAGGAAAATTGGCCCTTGTGATCATGCAATAGGCCGACACGTGGCACTCTGGTGACATGGCAGTGTGATGCAGTTCAGATGCCCAGTTGGAGTAGCTAGCCAATGAGGTAGTGACACGTGGTGCGGAGTGATGACAAAGCATCAAGATGGAAAATTCATGCCTCAAGATGTGTGCCAAAGGAGATCAATGGTGGTCGCATGATTGCAAGGAAGAGATTCAGCCCTTGCGATCATGCGACAGGCTGACATGTGGCAGTCTGATAATGTGGCAGGGCGGAGTGACAGGCCAACCGAAGAGTGCCACGTAGCATACGTGAAATACAAAGGTCCAGCTAGGTGATGAGATGGCAGGACAACCCAATCTGATGGGGCCATGTGGCACATGTGGCGCTCGCTAAAAATTCAAATGAGCGGAGAAAAGTAAAACAAATTTGTAAAGTTGAAACTATGCATATTTTTGAAATTTTGAATATGATAGTTGCTCATGACGCTGGAAAATGAAAATGATGCTGGAGGTTCAATTTTTGCCCGAACATATGAGTATAATATATCATTGGAAACACCGCCAAACGACAGATTGAATGGCAGGGGTTAGAATCAATTTTGGACAAGCGAAAAAGAGCAGTAAGAGCTTTTCTCTCCAAGGTCAAATTTTGGTGGGAAAAGAAGTTGTTTGTAGAATTGTCTTGCTAGAAGTAACAGGTGTCATAGTTGAAATATCTTTTTAGGTCTTTTCCTAAGGGATATATGTAAAATCTTCTCATTATTGTAAGGGGTTCCTAATTCTTTGTGAATTTTCTCAGAATTGGTCCCAAGTGCTTTGTGGGCTAGGCAGGAGATGTAGTTTTAGTCTTTTGTTCAGTTTCAGAACACCGATTGATGACTTTGCTATCAGTCTAGGATACAGTAAACTGTATTAGGCCAAGTTTTCATAATAGAAAGTGTTGTTGGTTCAGTTAATTAACCAGATAGTTTGCATTTTAAAGCACTTTGTGTATACGTGATGATATAGCATATTGAATAAAATCCAAGGTTTACATCTCTCCCATGTGTGTTCTTTGTTTGAGTTATGTGTTGATATTCTTTAGGTTTGATCTAGGATCAAATTAAATAAGCTTTAGATATAACACTGATTCTCTAAGGTTTGCACAAGGATACCAGTAAGTAGTGTGAATTTAGGAGTCCTTTGATAAAATCCACCACAGGGTGATTAGTATTTTCAAAGGATAAAGGCCATCATGGTTCAATATATTTGTCTATGCATCACAATTTTGCAGTGAGGGTGTTACCCAATGGATAAGGCACTGACCAACAGTGAACCTAGTTTATAGAAATCAATGCTTGATAAGGTTCTACTATACTCCCCAGTTTGATAAAAATTTATCAAAAATCTATGAAGTATTGTGACCTACATGTTCTATCTCATCTTATGGTAATGGAGAATCAATGAATGAGTGGTTCTCATTTAGTATTTTCTTACCATCCATCTGTTGTATTTAAATCCAATCAGTGATTAGTGAAATAAGTTTTGTTTTATTAGATTAGGAGCACCCTCCTTGGTTTTGCAGAGCCAAAAGTACAGAGGACAGTCTTGTCCCTATAGTTGGTCCAGTCATCTTAGAACTCAATATTTGGATCTAACTTGTCCTTAAAAATCTATAGATGTATCGGTTGCTTATGAAAGCATAAAGTCTAGTTTAGGAACCAACAAGCCACGACCCCACAAATTTTCCAATAAAAGTAAGAGCCATCGACGAAACTAAATGATCTATTAACGGATCAAGAACTATAATTGCAAACTCTCCCTTAGCATGATTATAAATAACATCTATATGTGGGAAAGAGGATTTGTCTATGGGTTTCACCCCAAACAAAGAAGCCCACTTACAAGAAGAAGCTTGCTTCTTCTCATGAGAATTATCACCCTTGAGAGCCATCGCCTTTGGAAAAAGCCTATCAACACCACACAAATGATTGACCGTATTAATTTTGTCTTCAATGTCCTTGGTTGACTACTGGCCATTCTGAATAGGACTCAAAGATTCTGCAACATTTGGAGCCCCACCTGCAATGCTTACCAAGGGTGATGTTCCCCACCCAAACCAGAAGATGGAGCTTCGCCATGGTCAGACTAGCCATTCAAATTTGAAAACCCTTTCCCACCTGATGTCTCCACCATATGTTTAGTGTTATTATATAATTAAAGATCAATAGGATTAGGAATGTTAACATCATTTATGAAGTTCAATGTTACTCTTAATGTTTTAAGGAAAAAAAAGGAAGTAGTTGTTATTTTTTTGTGTAAAATTTTATTAAAAAAATCTGTATGTTACCTTTAAAATAAATGTTTACTTGTTTCATAATTAGTAAAATCTAAATGTTCTTTTAAATAATCTGTAAGGCCTCACCCCGACCCATCATAGCATTGTTGATTCGTTCACATTTTGATACTTTATATTTTGATACATTGATACACTTTTGATTATCTTGACAGAGACTTGAGATAATATGTTTTATGATGATGACTATATTATGTGGATACATTTTGATGTGTATTAGAACCTAGAATATTGTGGTTGATTTTGATTATGCATGTTGGATATGTGAAATGATGAGAAGATCGGATCATGATTAGATTGATTTTTTTTCATGGATGATATGTCATGATGATTATGGAATTACTATGTTTAAACATTATTGAATGAAAATTTACAATTAGAATTGAATTCTGCACATTGATTTATGTTGTTAATTATGAATTGAAAATATATATTTCATGTGATTTTATTACCTTGGATTACTGATGCTCGAGTGTAGTGTGCAAGAAAGAGAACCATGGAACTATTCGAAGAATCAAGGCTAAACATATGTGAACTGAGTAAGACAAAGTTTAATCTGATATAGGATTGAAAACCTCATTGTAATGTGGTTTGGTTGTAAATGTGAATTGCATGTGTGTTACTAGTGTAACTTCATGTTGTCATTTAGGACATGTCATTTTGAATGTGATGATAATTTTTAGTGTCACTTGACACTTGTTATGTGTGTATGTATTGACATGTTTCCTAGAGTTGGTAATGTAAACCTAAGCCTAACTAACTCATTAGGAACTTAATTTAAATCCCCTTGTTGGAGATACTTGCCAAACCCCACCAATTTGACTATTTAATTCAATTCTTTTCTAGCCACTTCTAGAGGCCAAAAAGAGGTCCTAAGGGTCAAATTTAGCTAAATCTAAGTACCTAAGTGATAGGGGTATGGGTTAGGAATATTTTTAACACAACTAGAACCCCTTAGTGGCCTAGGTGACCCTTTTTATGATCCATTTTCCACATGCTACGAAAATTGGATTCAATCTTGACCTTTACCCAACCCCACGCTTCTTTGCAATTTGGCATTTATGATAGGGGACAAGGAAAAGCCAAAGGGAATTTAGGGTCAAGTCTGAAATTAATGTTGGTGGGTGGGTAGAAGTTGGAGGTCTTTTTAGAGGCCCTTGGGAGAGTTAGTGGGTGTTCACCCACTCTCTAATTTTTGAGACAATTAGGTTTTGGAAAAGGAAGAAAGGAGAAGGATAAGGAGCTCAACTCAACTTCAATCTTCCATTTTGCTTTGGATTCAAGGTTGGTGGCTCTACCATGAAGGAAACTTTTTGCTTGAAGCTCATGAAGAAGATTGTTATGTAAATTGTATTGTAGATTTTCTTATCTTTCTTGCCATGAAAGAATGTTTGTTGCATCTCATTTTGCTGTTTGTTGTGTTAAAAGAGTATGTGAGAGCTTGTATGTATGTTCTTGTAAATCTCTCCATTGTTGTGTTGGAAATGGGATTGCATATGGATTTTTCTTCATTTCTTGTTTTTTTTTTTTTTTTGAGAATGCTGTTTCATGGGAGTTAAGGCATTACTCACCCTTTGGGAAGGGAAGAAGTGGCCTTGGGTGAAGGGGTTATTTGGGCTCTCCATTGTGGTGAGAGTCTCTTCTCTTGGCGAAGAGGGATAAATTCATGGGGTATGGGGCTCCATGAAGCCATCCTTGTAATCTTGCATCTTGAGGATGCTATTGAGGAAAGTTGAGTATGAAATGTGCATTCATCTAGCCTTGAGAGGCATGGAAATAATTTTGTGAAAAATGTAACATGTTGGCATTCTCCTACTTGGAAAATCCCACCTTCACGCTTATCAATGAGTTTGGAAAGCTCATTTGTAGAAACCTTGGATGGGAGTTATTTGTTGTGTGCATATATGTGTTGTAAGCATTTGTAATGTATACCCATTTAGCCTTGGTTATCCAAGCTCGGGGGTGGTTTCATTGAGACCTAGGTTGGGAGGTGAGCTTCCCATGGATCTCCTCATGTATTTTTAGGTTTGAAGTTAAGGTGCTTGTGGAAAAGCTTTGAAGAAGTTCACTTTTTGGTGTGGTTGTGTGGAAGCATCTTATGATGTTGCATTGTGGATCCTTGTAATGAGATTCTTCTCTTGTTGCATATTGTAATGTTTATTGAAAACCTTATTCAAGTAATACGTGGAATGCTTTCTTTCATTATGAAATAGTTCATCAAGGAAGGGAACATTGTATGTTAGTCATTTAAATGTGAAGACTTCTCCATCATGAAGAATGTGTATTTGCATTTGAAGAGATTGCCAAAATGAAAATGATGAATCCTTATTTTCATGCCTATTGTATTCTATTCTTTGAAATAGTGAAGTTAATCTTTCATTGTAAAATGATATCCAAAGTTGAGAAGATAGGCAATGTAATAGTTTCATAGCATATAAAATATTGTTGATGTATGAACCTTGTAATCTCTATAATGTAATTGATTGTAATTTTCAAGTTCATTACATTCAATCTCTTCTTGAACAAACTCCAATTTCAATAGAACAACACCTAACCTTGGAAACAATATTGTAACCTCTAATTCCTCCAAATGAAGTAAGATAACAATGAATAATTAAACATGTCCAGACCTAAATATTAATGAATCAAATTGTTTATTAGTTTTAATGTTATTGTTAGTATATTCACTTAATCAATTAATCATTAGTTTAAAGGTTTATTAATTTAATATGTCCAGACCTAAATATTAATGAATCAAATTGTTGATTTGATAGTTAATTCATTCTATTGATAATTAGTTTAAATAAGATCCACTATAATAGTTATTGAGTTATTTAAATTGATATCTTGCTAGTGTTTAATAAGACTAGGATCTAATGAATCCATCTGTTTTAATTAATTAATGCTTTAGTAGGTTATTAGTATGATTTGGGAAAGTTAGTGTATCTAAT